>JAYRBW010016640.1:0-12942 GCA_036023295.1 Invenusta paracnida | reverse complement strand
ACATTTTACGCTTATTTCAATTCTTTTATGATATGAGCTAACACACTTTTTGCCATTTTTGGCTAATAATATATTATATAATATGTACATTGTCATTTTTAATCGTAACAATTGTAACACACTTATGACAATACAATTGCATTACTACATTTGTTATACACACCTACACACGCGGATATATTGTATGCTTATATGAAAATAGTATACGTTTCAATTTTCTCTGTTATTCTTTGAATTATTCAGACGATATCCAATGGACGATTCACACTGCCGCTAATCTGTTTTATCGTCTGCGCCAGGGCAACACTGTTAATTCCGTTGACTGTGTCAATTCAAACTGGCGCTATCATCATACGCGTTCCTCAAGTAAGCATGGCAATCGACAAATAGATAGTATGGCAATGAATCTTAACTTACTAACAGCACTAAGTAAACTAGCGAATTTATGTGGATAAAAATATAAAAACAAACCTATAAAATATAGATATACTTTTTTAGTCATACTTATTCTTACAAATAACTTTTTTATGTATAGTTAAGAAAGGAATACTATAGTGTTACATGTTTTTATGTTGTATATATACCTGTAATTTCTTTACTGTGTTTGAAGTTTTCTTTGGAAATGGAAGGCAGTTAAGTGTGCGGTTAAATTTTGTAATCGTAAGCTAAGTTATGTATGTATGCATTTTGTGTACGTTTTAACTGTGTGTAATGTTTAGATTTTATATAGCCATAAAATAGTACAATTTAAGAAATGAAAATTCATAGTATGCAAAACAAATAATGAATTGTAAAATCGACGAAGTTACGCCTCTCTCAAAGATGATATTTTTGTAGTCTGAATTCTGTTATTTATATAATTTTGTGTCTGTTCTGTTATCAGGGTATGTCGTTACATTGTTAATTAGGGTTAGCTTATATATACGTTTTATACAATGAAATAGTAGGTCTTCTACTTGATGTTATTTCAGAAGAGGGCTTAAGTGCCGAAAGCTTGGAGATATGCCTTGTTTTAATATTTTATTTTGTCTTATTTTTTTAATACTAAAGAGAATATTTTTCCTTTAATATGACACATTACCTCCTTATTAAAACAACGAATACGTATAAAAATTGGTAAATTAATTCCAATAAAGATTTTATGCACAATTTAATTAAGTAATTTATTCAAAAACTTTTTATAAATGCACATCGAAATTAACATTAAATTGCAATGGCTAAAAGATTTTGTTTTATTTCGTCTCGAAATATAGAAAATATAACTGAAAAATCTCAACAGATTAAAAAGTAGATGAATTTATTCGTTATTAAAAAATTATAACGTTAAATAATCTAAAATATATTCAAACATGTGAAATATAGACAGCGTATGTTAAGCAGAAATATAAATTTATTTCATTCATATGTTAGTGCGTTTGCACTTTTATATACATCACATTTTACATGCATATCTTCTTAATAATAATAATAATAATAATGTATATATCAAAAAAACTTTTACTCAATATAACAATATAAACTCAGTTTTGAATGTATTTAGTTCTATTCCACTTTGTGTAATGATTGTGTAATATGCACACACAGGAGTAAATACGCCCATGGTCAATGGTGGTGGGTTGAACGCAGGTCAAGAGGTCTTCTATCGGATTGAGACACCGTCCTCACGTAAGATCGAGTACATTTTACCTGCGGCTGAAAACAATATTGAAGTTCTCGAGATCTTTTTTGCTTCTAATGCGGATACGGTGAGATTTTTATGCGGTGTTTACTTCACCTTACTTGTATAGGTATTAATAATGAATGAAACCACTAAAATGCACTAAATGCACATTCAAAATAGATTTTTAAACAAATTTTAGTAAATTAAACAAGCGTTAGTCTCAAATTCCTACTCTGTGAAAGTTTATACATTTTTTTAATTCTTGTATCTATTTCTAAATTTACTAAGCCCAGATTTAATTTGACATCGCTTTATTATTTTTTATAAAACTATGCATATGGTGCTTCAAATTTTAATTTATTGTATTTCATTGATGTAATATACAATATTATTGAAGAATGTCAAGATGTACATCTGCCGGATTTTTTTGCTAGCCTCCATTATTCCTAAACTTCCATTATTATTTTTTACTGCTTATTAGGAATTTTAAAAAGTAGTACATATAATGTTTTGGAAAATAAACAATCAGAATTATCGAAAATTTACAAATATATCTTTAAATAAAGAAAATTTTCGATTAGTACTAGATAATATAGTACTAAAAAACATTATTGGTCCATTACTTGTCCAGAACATTATCTTGCCAATTATTTCAATGAAAATGTTTAATAAATGTTTTAAATGTTATTATATTATGAAGGTCTTTTGTTGCTATTATTGTCCACAGCTTCAATAAAATTCTTAAAATCCATATTTCGGTACCGTACACGAGTGAGCAATTATAAAAGCTTCTGCGTGTAAAACACACATATGTACACCAAACACACATATGTATGTACAATTTATAAATATCAACAGCTCCAATTATTTTAAGATTTTCTTTTTATTGTAGTTAAATTGTATTTCCATGTATTTTTAACTTTGCTAAAATTATAAGCAAACAATAATACGTTTACAATTAAAATCCAGTCTGTAGTCATAAATATCTATGTTGAAACATATTTGTACCTTTTTAAATTAAATTGAAGCAATGCATTAAAAAGTGGATGATAAGCCTTTATAAAATCATTTATACTTTCTTCAGGAAGCTCTTTACAAGGAGGCCCAGGTTTTAGATCGTCCGCACGAAACCTTGTTACTAACACTGCTGGCACGAAAGTACAATGCTGACAAAGAAGCCGAGAAGTGTATCGCCTATGTGCAGACTCTCGCTAGCAATCCAGACATATTCGATGACTGGCAAGCGAAAGCGATCCAAAGTCTTCCACAGCGTTTCATGTCCAAGCTTCGACGTTAATAACTCAAATTCTTTGTGAATAAAAGATTCTTGCTTAAAATGGACTACACCTGCAGTTCACAAAAAATTCAGATTTACCTGTACCTATATCACGTTATATTTAATTTAGTTGTTCGACTTGGTTTCTATGTTTTTTGTTTTCTATTTATACGGCTGTCTATTTGTGATAATTATTTTAAAATATATTATTTTAATATATTTAGAAATATATTTATTTAAATATACACATATAAATGATATTTTCTAAATCACTGTTGCTTTAGTTTATTTATCCGCAAATCCTATTGATCAAATATTTGGATATGCCTATGATATGAATTACTTCTATAAAAATATCGTTATTAACATGTACCTACTCGTAAATTAACTGTGAGATAATTTCCTTGCTATTATATATTCTACTATCAAATATCCAGGGTTCCTACTGATTTAAAAAATGTTACTTGTTTTGCTATTTTTTGCATTTTATTGTCAGTTATTGAGTTCAATTTTGAATTTTTAAATATGTCTAACAAAATAAAATAGTCTATTTAATAATTAATTTCTAATTGTACGAATATACTAGGGACAACTAAAATATTTCGTTTTAGTGTTTTAGTTGTCCCTGGAATATACTGTAAAATATTGTTTTAATTGTGTTACACTACTTGTATAGTCAACATTCAAAGGTATAAATATGTAGGTAATATATATATTACAGGAGGTACTTCTGAAAATTATCAAAATTTGAGCACAAAGGCTTTTTAAACTCAATGAATTGCTACTAACCTATGATTGAAAAATATGTAATTCTTGTATTGCACAACTAGTCACAAAATGAGATGTTAATATTTACTATTTTCTCATATTAAACAATACGGCGATTTCTATGAAATAGCTCTGATTTTTGTGAAAATTCATAGTTTGTATAAAAATATAAATTTATTTTTAATTGAAATATTGTACATCAATTGAATTCTCTGTATATTTTATACATATTAATTAAAACACATTTCAGATAAATAAACCATATTATATAATTTCCACATACATTTAAACTACATATAAAGGTTCCTCCCATAATTTTGACCATAAATCTAAAAAAAGGTCAACTATTAGATGCATTAAAATGCACGTGGAGACTACATATATAATATGGTTTATTTATCTGAAATGTGTTTTAATTAATATGTATAAAATTCAACTGATGTACAATATGTCAATTAAAAATAAAATTATAATTTTATCAAAAATATGAATTATCACGAAAATTTCTATTTCGTAGAAATTGACGTATGGAAAAATAGTGAAATGATAATATATCTTATTTTGTGAACGGTTGCACAACACGAGAAATGCAAATTTTTCAATCATAGGTAATGTAGCAATTCAATGAACATAACCAACCTTTTGTGCTCAAATTTTCATAAGTATACCTACCGTACTACCGTATAACCATATATAGACAGACTTTCGAAACTTAAGACGCTTTCCCAATAAACCTCGTTTGAGATATAATATTTATTAATGACAGCATATTATATTGTTATCATTGTTGATGGTTGTTTGCAGTGATAAATCTTATTCAAAATAAACTATGATTGTCTGTTTTTATCATAAACTATGCTGATATTTTTCAGTTGTTATTTTCCAATAAACATTATTATTATTTATTTAAACTATAGAACTTATGTATATAAATGTATCATATATATACCTATACCTAATTTAAATATTTTCATTATTACTATATTCATTTAAATGTAATATCAACACATTGGGAATTTTATAGAAGTCATGACTATATTGGTAACCGACATTATAATGGAACACGGAATATGTTCACAAACTGTTAAAATAGATTGCAGTGGCAGATACTGGATTTTTTAGTAGAGAAGGGCGCCTTGCAATGTTGTCGTTTTCTCAGGATTTAGAGTGTAAACATTCTAGCAATTTGTATTCATAAATATTAAATTTTGTATTATATTTTAATATATTTTGCATATAATTTTGTAGATTTCTTTTTGCTTTAGACTTTCTTTCCTTTCCATGTAAAATCACTATATAGTGTAAAGAACACGAATTAAAAAATATTATGTTATATATAAAACGGCTGTACCTGTACATACTATAATAAATCTTAGCCACTCTTTAAAGTTTCCGCGAGGAAACCATAGTATGCTAGATTTCCCCTAAACATGTACACTGTACACTGTTTTATTTGTAATTCAAAATAATTCAATAGTAAATATAAATACATTTATTCGTGCACACAGTATACTAGGGCAAACTGGGGTGACAAGGCCACAAGGAGAGACGGACATATCATTGTTATAAACTAGGTTATACTTATAAATAAATGTTTAATACTTTTATATATATATGTATTATTCAAGCATATTGTTTGGTTTTCGATGTTTATATTACATCGTAAAACCTATTTACATAACAAATTAATTGCCTACTTTAAAGTCTTTGTCTTAATTAAAAATATCATATATAAATACTGCGATATTTAAATAAGTTTAATGTTTTTCTTGGGTTTGAAGAATTTTTTAGAAATGTAAGCTAGCCTATGAATATATATGTATTGATTTATTATGACCCACAATAAAAATATATGCAATAGCACACATTTGCTACCCTTAGTTAGTAATTTCAAACTAAAGTAAGAGAAATGGCACTGGAGTGAGCTGGCCACCCTCAGCTGTCCTTCTCACCCATGGGCCATATATTTATGTGCATTTATGGGGCGAGAAGGACGTACTACATCGTGTATAACTATCCTGACTAATAACTAATAATTTTGCTAATAACTAGTTTTGAAATTATATTGATTTTTATGCAGTATTTTTATTTTAGTAACAGAGTGTTGATAGCTTTATTCAATGAAATATATTAATCTAATTTCAGAATGCGAAAATATAAAAGAAAATCACAAAGAGCAGTGAAACCAGATTTTCGTATGTTAAACCATGCCAACATAGCTGTGGGTAGTGGCCTTCAGGCTTTTAAACAGTGTCTCCAAAAGAGTTTGGCATACCAAGAACAGCATTGCGCCACTACATGTTGAGACAATTAATATGAAGCTTAAGCCAAGTGGAGGGCGGACCATTTTTTCGGCAAATCAAAAAGAAGCAGTGGTAAAAAGGTTAAGAGAATTGTACGACTGCGGATTTAGCCAAATTTAGTTAAAAAACTTGTGAAGCAGAAACAACTGAAGCGCATTACCCTACCACTATTATGGGAAACAAAAGGGAAGGCTTCTGGATATTGGTGATATGCGTTTAAGGACCGATCACCAATTTTATCAATGCGAGTTACAGAGAATTTGTCTAATACTAGAACTAAAGCCTTCAACAAGAATCGCATCACTTAATTTTTGAGAAACTGCAGACTGTTTATGATAAATGTGGTATTAATGAATGCCCACAACTAATTTACAATGTGGATGAAACCGGCCTGTCCAAATGGTGATAAAAAAGTAGTCGCTAAAAAGGTTCCAATGGCGTGTTGTGTATGCGGTTCAAGTTACTCTGAAGCAACCGAGGACTGGTTTCAGTGTTCCGAATGCTTGTTATAGGCTTGTGAGAGATGTTACAGAGTTGATATGTGTCAACAATGTACTACTTAGCCCCTTATTTAATAAGCAACAACTATAAACTTACTTGAATATAATTTTTATTTTAACATCACGTATAGTATATTTGTTATATACCTAAATACATGAACTACAAATGGAATAAATCAAATGTCCTTTTCACCCCAGCTATGGCCAACCCACCCCAGTTGACTTATTTTTCTATGCTCCGTATGCCCTATGGAATATATTACAGAAAAATATGTTATTGTACATAATTTGTAAATAAATGGAAAATTAAGTACATATATCTTTATTAGTGTCTGTGTAGCATCTATTTCACTCTAGGTATGTCCAACTCACCTCAGCTTTACCCTACTTATATGGAAAACTTCATTTATTGTCAAATGCCGTCAATTCATATTTGCGTATATATTTAAAAGTTTCTACGATACCTAGTGTATTAAAATGTAGGTACTATTACTACATTAATTTCAATATATACTATGTATATTCAATGTATACTATATATATATATTGAAATGATTATATTACATTATACTATTTTATGCAAATATATAGGAATTATAAGGTGTAATATATAATCATGCAGCGCATATTTGAGTTATTACAACCATGGATTGATATACATATTAATATATTCATACCTATATGTATAGCCGCACATTAACCTTCCTGAAGTGATTAGATATAAGTGTTAACTATATTGCACGACATATTTGTAGTGAAATAAATATGGTAACGGCTGCACGTTGTAGATATATATGTGTAGATGTCTTATTCGAGTCTAGGTAGATATATGTATATAGATATAGATTTTTCGTATGAATACCTATAGAGATCGATGATACAAGTATGGTTATATACAAACTTTCTCAGTACGGCGACCGTGGTGTAACGGTTAGCATGGATGCCTTCCAAGCATTCGATCCGGGTTCGACTCCCGGCGGTCGCACTAATTTTTAGCACCTAAAAATTAATTGATTTAAAAAGATACCTGCCTGATTGTTTTTAGATTTTTATGGTCAATATTAACATTCAATTATGCAGCAGAGCTTTACCTATAATTAAATAAAAATTTACTTTAATTTTGAGGCAGATTTTTCAATATTTGCTCCAATTTTTTGTAATGTTGGGAAATATATGCATGTACATATAATATATTCCAGTGAAATTTTGTTTTACATTTATGTAAGCACAATTTTATATTACGTGGCAAAAAACATTCGTACAGTTTATGTAGGTACCTATATAGCTTGTCGGCCTCACCATGTCACCAATTATTGTACCATTGAATCTTATGATCCATTTTTTTAAACAGACCCATATAGGTATATAATATATATTACAACAGTTTTGAAATAATACCTAACAAAAAAATTGAATGACTAAAATTATTTCCACGGACGAACAATTCTCATGCCTGTAAATTCGCCATAGATTGACATTATTCCCATTCTAAGGTGAACACCAAAAACAAAAAGGTAAATATACACTTCTCGCTTTAAATATATTTATAAATAATTGATTCGCTACGCTGACAAAATAATTATGACTGACCGTAAACATATTGCTTGTAATTAGTATACACAGCTGGATATGTATTTATTTGTATAAAGGCTATAATACCGATTGTACCACAAAATCAGTAAATCATTATTTAAGGTATCTAAATTTCAGATAATTTGTAATGCTATATATAGTAGATATCTACTTACAAATATGTAGTTAATTTAGGTATAATGTGACACATTGTTGGTGTTATGCGTTGCTGATTTATTCGAATTGACAGTATTATAGCGTCCCATACATTTTTATAAATCTCGAATAATAGATGTTTAACAATTATAAAGTTTGTATAATTAACGGTAATATAATAGTGCATTATAGAAGTCTATGTTTACGACCTATTATAAATAAGAATATTATATGACTCTTAATTAATAAAATTGAATCAATTGCAAATTTGATCATCCTGATGACAATGAAGCAGTCATATAAGTCACTCAAATTGAGTAATATCTACACGTATTTTACTGTATAAGTCAATAAACTTATAATTGGTATATATAATAACGTTAAAGTTACTTTTACAATTAGTATGTTCTCATTCTTTCATTTACATGTTAACTTAATTATTGCAAGAACGTTGTTTACAAATTTTACGATTAAACAAATTTCCAAAGGTACTTACTAATATGTAAAAAAATAGTATTCGAAGAAAGTAACCAAAATTTAATGTTAATAAGAGAGATACCATTCGAATCACACTGCACTCCTAAAATACTAACACATTGTCATAACAATTTTTGATCATGGCTAATAACTGATCAGTTAAACAGTTTTGTTGTTTATAAGTAATATAATAGGCCAGTTAATCAATTAGAATTTATAAGGCGTATAAAACTATAAATATCCAGCACTATTATACTATTTTTATGTTTTAAATTTCTTAAACTGTCTTGTTGTAAATTTACTGAAAATATAAAAATAGTTTGAATACAATATTATATGGAAAAGTATTAAACCAAAAAGAGTATATTAGAATAAATAATTCAAATGATATGTACATAAAATACACCCATATTATGCAGAGTTAAATTTGGACATATTACAATATCAAAACTTGATTTAAAGATGGTTGAAATGAAAGTAAAATAGTTAATAGTAGTTGAGAAAAATAAACACCTAGAACAATGGGTAAATAATATAAGTTACCGAAGCATATAAATAAAAAAGTGTATAATTAACAAACGAAAAATAGCTAAATAATGCAAATAGCTTAATAAATCCATAAAAATGCACAGCCTGCTTGGTGCCACAGAATATTAAGGCACATCGCATTAATCGAAGCAGTTTTGCTAAATAATCGTATTCTTAAGAAATTTCACATAAAGCTTTTGACAAAATATTTGAAAGAACGACAAATTGTGTACAATCTGGGATAAAATTTCATACCTTTGATAAGAATTAAAACGAAGTAAGTATTGCAATTTTGCAAGACAGAATGGACACAAGAATAACGGCTGGAGTAAAGCGACTTCAAGTTTATTACTCTCATTCATGTTGCATTCAAAGACCGAGCAGTGTTGAATTCCAAACAAATGGCCGAACTCGTGCGACGTAATTTTTACTAATCGCCAAAATAGTTCATCTCTCGACATATTCGCCAACTCAGGATCCTTTCCCAGACAAAAAACACCAGTCTTCTGCATAAAATCACCCTGACCAAGAATAAATTTTGAATCTGGATCATAATAGAGTTCCATATCAGTGACAGCCAGCAAACAGAAGGCATCATGGGGGGCCTGCTTAGAAAGCAATCGAATAAGTGGTATTGTGGATGCCTGTTCAATCCCAGCTGGATTAGTTCGAATTCCAAGATCTGCTCGATGTTTCATAAAAAGGTCCGGAAGTTCAGTAATCTTAACTTGAATACCTGGATAGTAGGCCATTAGAAATATTTGCAATTCAAGCAACATGTCATCAGTAATTGACAATTTAGTAAAAGGGGACAGCAGGCCGATGTAAGCAGTAGGTTTTCGCTTTAGTCGTGTGAATGTACCATGTGCACTAAGGGCGACTTTCCACATAGAGAAGCTCTGCATCTGATGAAGATTGTTCTTTGAGTCCAAAGGAGTCCAGAGGTCATTAGGGTAATCTCCGAATGACACTGAAAAATCGTCATTTTTCAATGTCCAATATTTCTTCGGTGGAATGCGATATGATTTCAAATCTTTTTTGTCATCGAAATTTCGTTGATGACCACTGAAAAATAGATTGTGAAACAATTAATTGTAATATTATGAATAAATACAATATTTCATTAGTAGACATATCAATCTAAATAAACATATGCAAACATATAAAAAATATGAAATAAAGGTGCGATATAAATAAATAAAAGTAATAAACATTTAGATTGCACACAATTATTAAAAATATTACTACTATTTAATAAAATTAAAACACAACTTCAGTTTTTAGATTATCACAATTTAATTATAAAATAAATCTCCATTATGTAATGCAAAATATTATTTAGAGATAGTACTTGGCATCACGAAACAAATTTAAAATGTAGCAAATATATTAAACTGAAACTATGTCATGACCATATCGCTTATAGAAAAAGTTATTAATAATAAGATAATATAACATAAATAACTTTAGAAATCACACAAAGGGAAATTGTATGATAAATTTGTATACTTAAAAATATTATTACTTGAAAACTCTATATTTAACGACGATTTAAAAGATTTTTTTAAATAATTTTATCTTAGGATATATTTAATAACATTATTTTAAACCCACATTGCAACATACGTAGAGTTCTGTGGACATATTGACTATCTCAATAAAGCTATATTTAAGTGTCGTATACATATATAATACACATATATATAACGGTACACACGATATAAGAAATACAGCCAAATAGAGGGACCATATTACGCAACGAATCAAGGTAGAATTTAAGACATACATAAATTTACACACATATAGCGTTAATAAACACTACAAAGAATAACAATTAGATATGACAGATAGGTTTTAGTAGGTATACTGCCTAAAAGTATTTAAAAAGGTTTGAGGCTTTTTTATCTTCACACATACTCATAATAATAACGTATATTTTTCGAACTGAAAGACCGCAGTGATCGAATGAAAAAACAAACATGTGTTTACATAGTGATTTACATAATTTGAAAAATAAAATACAACACACTTTCGCTAATATCACTCTAGTAAATTTTTAGTGTCATTTGTTGTTACTGGTCTGATGTTATAGGATGTATACGGAGGTTGTATGCAGGTTTTGACTTTTTGAAGAAGTGCGCTCCATTTATGATAAGGATTACTCTTTATTGATTGGAATAATTTCTCATCACGTTTAGCTGACATGGTTGTCACAGAGTTGTCTTTTCAGCAGTATTTACATTTTGAACGTTAAATAAATGTTCTAGTCGATATTTTTTGCTCGTTAAAGTAGCCCACCAACCTTGAGAGGAGTACAGGATTTTTGGTAGTATAAGAGCTTTGAAAACTCTATGCAGATTTTCTTTGTTTAGACCATGGATGCGTAAAGCTTTTATGATATATAAATTGCCTTCATTCAAGATGCAAGAATGTTTGTAACATGAATTTCGAAAGATAGTTTACTGTCTATGGTTATTCTCAGAAACCTTTATTTCAGAAAGTCTCATAATGTTTATGTTTTTATAAGGTTTATTAAACTAAATGACAAGAGCTTGCAATATTTGTAAGTGCTTGTGGTGGTGTAATTTTTTATCTTGGCCTAGTGAAAATGATTTATATGGATTTGTTTTCGTATAAAGATAAATTGTTTTCGATTGCACATTTTTAAATATAAGTGACCCTTTCTCTCTTTAAGTAAAATAACTAGCGGGTATGATTAGGAGTGTCAACTACATATTTTATCAAGCAATTATTTGGGTGTACTGCAAGTGAGGTGAATGCTGTTATTATAAATTGGACCAATAGCATAGCCTTGGATGACGCTTGAGTTTATTAACTGATAGTTTGATAATATGTTATTGAATTTCGTGCTATGTTGATGATTCTTGAAGTAGCTAACAGCCAGTTGTATATTATGTTGTCTTTTATTGGTATTTCTCGGCTTAGTTCAGTACTGTAGGGTAGATTTTACAGTATCAAATGCCTTAGAAAAATTTAAAGCCATAACAATTGCTGATTATTCTTTTTATAATATGTTTGCGATCGAGGACCGCAATAATACTATATGTGCTGCTGCAGTGCTTCCCGTTGAAAAAAAGCGTACTGATTTTGTAGAATTTCTTTGAAAGGAGTATTGCTGAGAATTATTTATAATTTTTTTATGATGAGCTTTTCTGTGATACGTAAGAGAAATGATATTAGGGTAAATGGTTTTAAATCTGCGTTAAAGGCTTATGGACGTTTGGTATTGAAGTAATACATGCATTCTTCTAATTGGTAAAGAAATATGATATGTTATAGTGAAAGGTTGATTAAGCCTGTAATATGACCTGCAAGAATTGATGCAGAAAGTCAGAGAAACCATCAGGTAAATCATTTGGACCAGAAGCAGTTTCCGAAGTTTTATAGTTCTTTGAGTATTTCAATTTCTGTGAAATGTCTGATTGGGTGATTCTTCGCTGTAACTTTAGTACAGGCTTGGGATAATTTGGGCCCATAGATATTTTACCATAGTGTTTGATAGATCATTTTTGCTACTAAGTTTTCTGTATATGTGTTTTGTATTTAATCAAAAATAAATATTTGTCCATGTTTTTTATTGCAATCAATATCTGTAAGTTGTAGGCATAGATATTAGTCAGGGTTAACCTAGATCGGAAAACTAACCAATTTACGTAGTAAATGCTTAGGATTTCAACTCGG
>JAYRBW010016629.1:0-12942 GCA_036023295.1 Invenusta paracnida | reverse complement strand
CAGATTGCCTCCAATCTTGAAAATGACTCTCATATGGTCTAGTATCACTGTGCAAAATTTCATGCTTTAGTCACAAATTGCACGATTCAGCCATTTTACTGTCCTTATCCTCCACACTGTAACTTATTACAACAATTTTAGAAATCAGTAACAAAAGTTATGATGTATTGACATATTAGTCTGATTATTTTTATTGTGGGCTATATTATTTTAATCAGTTAAAAAAAACAAAAATATAATTAATAAATATTTCCAAGTTCTTTAAGGGCAAAAATATAGGTAATATTATTTTAAAATATTTATAAAAGTCATATTTTAAAATATTTAGTTTATTTTTTGTTTCATGATTATATTATTCATAACTTTATAGATTTTATAATAATTAATTAGTTATACCTTTTCACATTCTAAATAATTTTTATCAATATTAATAATATGATATTGTGTGATATTATGATATATAATATATAATATGATATTGTGTGATATTATGATATATAATATATAAAATGATATTATGTATACTATTATTATGTCAATAATATTATGTTTTTACTAAATGAATAACAATTTCGGCATTTTTGTCTTCATCTATTACATATATGGCATTACATGCCATTTACTATACATAAATTATCTGTGCTTATGTACTTACTGTTTCTGTGACATTTTATGTACGTTTGATCTTTGAGCATAGCATATTCAACTCAAAAATAAATATTTAACACATATTGAAAACTTATATTTTAGTTTAGCCTTGATTTTCAGTTATTTCTTTTTTGTATTATTTAAGATCTTTTAGAAATTACTGTTAATGGTGTATAATTAAAATCCGCCTACGTTATAAGCGGATTAGCATAATATATGTATATACTTTTATTAATGATGCTTTTAACTCAATTGCAGAAATAAAATTATAACGGTTATTATAAAACTTAAGACTATATAATACGATACTGTTCTTGCATTATTAAATCTAGTAAAATATGAATTACTTTTTCTCATTTGTTAAATTATGTTTCTTCTAGACATTCATTTACATATATGAATTATCACACTTCATTTAATATTATAGCTAATATTGAGCTCAAATGAATTAATTTAAATAAATTTTCGCAAATATCAACTTTTATTACATGTTCTTTAAACTCTGATTACAGAAAATATTGACCTTTATGATACAAACGTTTTATTTTATTATAATTCGTTCGTAAATCGATTACATAAATACAAGTGACAAGCTTTTATCGTTAAAATATTTATTATTATTTTTTGCTTAAATTTGCACCGTATAAACTATCATTATTTAAAATTAATACTCAGTATTTTGTAAGGACTTATTTTATCTTGTTAGAATGTAAAACACTATTATTTGATTTTAAGGCATATTAATGATTTTAAGGCATATTAATGATTTAAAAACTTTCATGATTAAAATAAAACATCTGTCATAAAAATGTTTCCATATTCTAGCTAAAATATTGGAATAATTTAGTATACATATATTCTAAATAAAAACTTGACTATCAGGCATATTTACGGAAATATGTGTAATCTATCAGAATATTTTTTTAGTTTTACATATTTTTTAAAACTTGAATTTGAACATTACATTTTTGTTTTTTTTGTCATTTTTATTTCTCTGCGAACTAAAAACAAAACAGAATAATCCGTAGCTGCAATTAATCATTTTTATTCAACCCAAGGTTCCAGCCTCGTCAGGGGTATCCTCTGAAAACCTGAGAGAAACTATACTATAAATACCACTAATCTTTAACCTATCTAACTCATGTAAACTCTGTTGTTCTAATCTGGTGATGCAATCTCCCTACAGGGATATTTGTAGTATAACCTCTCAGATTTTCAAGGTGCGCCTGACGAGGCTGTATAACAGCGAACATTTTGATTGAATAAAGGTTAATAATTGCAGCTCCGGCTAATTCTGGTTTTTGTTTTTTACTATATTATCAAGTGATATATATACACATGTGTACCGTCTGCGTATCTATATTATACAAAAATTTATTAATTTAAGTATATATTCTACTAAGAATTGATATTCAAATTACTTTTTCTAACGCATTGATATTATTATTATTTAAAAAAAAGTAATACTCTCGCCAACACTGGATCACTATTATCAGACGGAGAAGCACGTTCGTCGAGTGGACGAACTCCAGGCGAAACTGAAGCGTTGTCAAGAGGAGATGGCATCACTCACAAAGAATCTGGAAGAACAGAAGAGGGCCGTGGAGGAGAGGGACCGCTGCATCAAGCAGATCAGGGCAGATCAGGTAGATGGAGAGCTGGCTTTGTGCTGTTACTTCAGGATTATACGTAGTCCATGTTGTAGGAATGAAATGTAAATGTCGTAATTTGTAAGTGACTAGAAATTTTAAAATAATTAAATTTTAACAGTACAATTAAATATTTTAATAATACATTTTCACATGGGACATAAATTATTAATGAATCTTAATATATTTTTAATGGTAATATATACAATAGAATTAACCTTATCAAAGACATATTGTAATTTACATGAATTATTTTAATATTACTCTTTAAATAATATTATTTATTTTTGTAATTATACTTTTCTACTAATTTGTTTTCTAAACAGTATTATAATTTGCGATAAACGAATATTCAATTAATTATTTTTTATAATTTTAAAAATTTTATTAAGCATTATAGTTTTGATAACATATTCCCTATCGTTATTTTTTATTATATACCATACTTAGTTTATTATAATCGGCCCAAACCACCAACCAGTATATTATATGAAATATTTACTAATAAGCATATATTCACTGCGACGTTTCTAATAAAAAATTTCAATAGATGATATTTCATTTCAACATCAGTTTATGTTCCACCCTTGCTTTATAAGTAGCCTTTTTTATAAATTCTATCTTCCGCTTTCATTCCAGACTTTATCTGGTTTTATTTAATCTTTTCTGAACCTTTTTAAATAAAATGTTATATAATATAACTTCATGGTTCTCCTTTTCTGTTTTTCTTTAATTTTTTAAAACATTTTTTGTTCTCTTATATCAAACTAACAAGCCTTATTTATAAGTTTTATAGTATTATACATCACTGTAAAAAAATGATTTAATGAAATATTGATTGAAAAATTGCGAAACATATATTTTTTATTTTAACTAATATACATATATTTTTGTTAAAAAACTTGTGTTAAACTAAAACTGATTAACATTAATTGTGAACTTTACTTTTAGTGTTAGTTTGTTTCTTTGTTTTGCTCATCAATATCAGAGTTTTATATTTATATTCGTCACAATAATATTTTTGTTTATTAAAAGCAACATTATATTTGGTTTAATTGTTTTTGTTAAAAGGCTATGAGAGTAAAACTAAATTCAAATATCGTTTTTGAAATTTATTGCTGAGAAATTTAAATATCTAATCATAAAAACTGTCTGATTGTGCTGATTTGACCTGTGGGTAAGAACTCCAGGGATGGTCCGATGTGTCAATATGTGTCAAAACAAGTCTTTTTTAGATCCTTGTGTCTTAATAAAGCTTAATAATGTTATAAATTTAATTTATTAATGAATAAATTATATTTTTTGACACATGATTTTAAAATAGACTTGTTTTGACACATATTGACCATTATTTTTTTATAAATTGTTTATGTATTGTAGTATATTATATATAGCTGTATTTAATATTATCTATGTATTAATTTTTGTGATTATTTACCGAATAATTGGAAACCGCAAAAGGAAGTGGCTGAGGTATTTGAAGTGGAAGCCAGTGACGATGATAATAATGACGAAGCAAATGGAGCCCAGTTGATTCAGCGTGTGGATGATTTCTGGAGAAAGGTGTTTACCATTGATACACCAACAGGATATAAATTACCCAACATGTCACTCTTCATCAAAATCCCCCTCACTCAGTCAGACGAGTATTCTGATGTAGAAAGAGCATTTAGTGAAAACAATTATTAAAGAAGCTTATTCCATGATATTTTTATAGTTATAATATTTATAAATTACAAGGTATATGTATTTTCCATCTATAGCACCGTTTCTGAACCTTTATAGCTGTAATTCCCATTTATTGACCATTAAATCTAAATGTCCCTTTTATTTTTTTAAAGAAAATTCTGTAAGTTCGAAAATCATTTTAATGGTATTAAGATTTTATAAAGTAACACATTTGTAATATTGCAAATAGACAAAATTGTAATATATAAATCAAATCATAGTCATAAAAAGTTATTACATTTTAATAAGACTTCTGCACTTGCTTTTCCCACACAAATGTGCAACTGATCGTGGAAAGCAAACAGCATAATTAATCTTTTTTTAATCAATTGACAAATTTTCTCCCTGACATTCCCAAATTCCCACTGTGATGAAATACGTCTCTAGTTAAGAAATTGTGATCTATAGTATAACTATATTTTTAAAATCTTTATATCTTTTAGTATGTAATTATTTACAATAAAGGCATTTTTAATTGAAATATAACTTTTTTATTTATATTTTGAGTTTACTTAATAATTTACATTGGTTCTGAATGTGTTCTGTTTAACAATAATGACTTAAGATATGTGTCAAAGTAACAATGTGAGCGGACCACCCCTGGAACTCTTATGAATAGTTTTATAGTCGTTTTATGATTTCTTTATTAAATCTCTATTTAAAAACGACAAAGCGGTTGACAATCGACTATATTAATTTATGGAATAACATAACCTTCTTTTTGAATATGATATTGATGGAAATTATTTTAACAGCCTTTGTTTTTGATCTGAATAGAATTTGTTTAACTACTTCTGTATCCATTTATATTTTATACTTACGCCATTATGTTTTGTTCACATTAGCTATTCAAATCACTACTGAGTTAAAAATGGTTTATAGGATCTCTTCTTTTGTTCAATTATATTAATAGACATTGTACTAAAAAATGTATGATTACACTCAAAGGAGATCAGTCTTACGATACAATAATCTCATCATATCAATAATTTATGTGTCTTCTTTGTTGTATTCGTGTGTGTATTGGCATCTCTTCATGAACGACTTTGCATGCCCGAGTAGCAAAATATAAAAATGTGTTTAAAATGCATGATATTGTTTAGTAAACTTCAGTACACAAATTATACATGTTTGTTAAAACTGAATAATATTTAAAAGATTGTATTAAAGTCACATTTATATAATTTGCTGATTGTAAACGGCTTAAAATAAATACAAATGTTATGTACAACATTTCTGTATACGAAATGTTATATTGCTGTTAAAAAAGTGACTCTGGACCATACCAATAACCCATCTAGTTTAACTCAGTATATGTGGTAATTCTTCATTATTGTTGTGACACATGGTTTTGATATTTGGATATTGACCTTTTTACGTTAACTGTGACTTGTTTACTTCAATATAATAGTGTACAATTGGTTTTAAATAATAACTTTTCGTTTCTTTACATCGAACATATTTACTTATTCATAATTAGTATATATATTTATATTCATTTTACATCGTTTCTTTATAACAATTATATGTTTAAAATATGCATTTGAATATACAAAAAAGGTGAATATATTTACTGTTAACAAAACGAACTGATTATAACACGATTTAGCATTGAACATAATTTCCAGTCGATAGTTATGTTGCACATATTATTGGACATGCCCGTATTTATAGATTAAATTATTAAAAGTAATTCTTTGAACTTACAGCATACAAGATATCGTAATGAAGTGTTACAATAATTTGAATTTTGTTGATAACATTTTGCATTTTTAAAAGCGCATGAAGAAGCCAATGCATTTCAGATGACTGACATCAAAAATTTACAAACTTTATTAATATGGTGTTTATAAAATTTGTGTCCTTGCAAAATTTCATAAAATATCATTAATTATTCCTTTTCATTGTTTAAGTTTACATTTTTAATTACACTATAATGCATCCTTGTCACACTTTATATGTATTTCTTGATTTTTCTTTTTTATCCTATCTCCCTACACAGCAATCAGTTCAAAATAGAGAAGTACCCTTTTGCTTGCGATCTCTATCTAACCAGTACATAGAGTACTTTGCCATTTACGTTTGCCAGTATTATATAGTCTTAACCTATCTCAAACTCTTTTATAGAGTATAGCGGCCGACAAGGGAAATTTCAAAAATAAGTAACAAAATATAATATATGTTTACAATATATATATACATATATCCTGGTAGATATCAGCATAAGCTAATCCGTTTAAATATTTCATCATGAATGTTTAACGTTTAGTATTTATTTTACTTTACTCTTGCATGAATCCATATTTTACAAGTTTTACATTTTATTACAATTTCCAATTAATCGAAATCGTCATTAGTAAAACCCTTGTCGGCTGCTGCTTGCGATGTAATCTTTTAATCAGTACATATTAGTACAAAATTACATCAGTACAACATTATAAATTCATACTTATGTTAATAATTATGTTTTACTGTTTTTAGTTCTACATATTTGTATTCGTATGATTTACCAGATTCACAAATCCCACGCGCCCTTATACAATAGCTTCACTGCTTTTTCTTCACACCTCTGCATTAATACTATTTAATATACTATTAAACAATATCCTTATTTTCCACACGACTTATCTTGCGTCTTTCATTACGCTTCGTTCTTAATTGTCCTTATGAAAATCTCTTTCTTAAATTGCTCTTATAGTTATCCATGTGAAAGCAATACGTCTATAATATGTTGAACTGTTATAATGACATGTTTTGGAGATTTTTGTAATCTCTTTATTATGGTAAAAAATAACGATATCTTTATGGGTTTGTTTTCGTTGGGTTAAACTATAATTTGAAAAATATATCATTTTATTTATAGTATTAGTATGTTTTTTTTTAAGTGGTGCAGCGTTATACTATTATTTATTATACGACGAAGATCATAATTACTCATACTGAGCTTATTATATAAGAGGAAATATTTGTCGAAACAGTTGTTTTATTATGACACAATGTTTTTCAATTAGTTTAATTAAACATGCACAATAATAATATGCAATATAGTTTCATCGTTTGTTTTACAGAAACATAGGCAATATCTTGACTCAAATGTGAATTAAAAATGAATTAAGCTTTTCTTTAACATTAAATAAAATATATTATGATGAATTTTATTACATTGACTTACGTTGTTAACCGGATTATGATGTAGTGTTTTACTATTTAGACTAGTGATGTGTAATAATAATGTGTTCTTTATAATTTTAAGCGTCTATTTTTTACAGCTTTTATTAACATCTGTGTTAGAGAAAATATTGTGTAGCTTGGTTTAGAATATGTCGTTATTTTTTACAGCTTCTGAAGATGTGTGATCGATTTATGTATATATCGCTTCAATATAATGAAACATAATGTAAGCTGTAACTTTAACATTTTACTTTATTATGCCGCGTTATTATATATATAACCACTGGATTTCTTAACACCTATTTAATATTTACAAAATATGTGGATCTTTTTTTAACTTATTGATTTCTAACTTTTCTTAAATTAATATTCTATATAACTTCTAGAGTTCTCTTAATACTTCTATATTATAATTGGTAAGTTATAACTTTGAGTAACAAAACACGTAAATATATATGTACGATAGACATAAACGTATTTCCACTCAAATCTAAGAGTAATCATGCCGTAAAGGGGAGTAATGTTTATTACTGAGTCGCTACACTTACCCATTCAATCCAGTTAAGTGTATTCAATAAGTGTATTTACAATCACGCACAATAAGTTACAGATAGAAACTGCAGTACGTTGTTATATTATTAATTTTACGAATAATTCCATGAAGGAGTATTGAGAACGTACTTATTGACATTTTGAAATGGTTTACTCGTCTATTACATCTTAACTTTTACGTTTGCACCACTTTCTCATTCTATTTAAAAAGTCGAACTTTACATTTTTATAGTTTATATGCTTTTCCAACTTAAACGAAATGCATTCTATTATTATTAATTTTACTACTTTCAATTAATATGAATGAACATTCATAGGAATAAATGTGTATATAACCCTCCTATTCTAAGCGAAACTATTCTGCAATATGTCATAGTATATATATATATACATGTGTATTCATTATATATTGTTTAAAAATAAATTGTGGCCCGATTATTTTTTAAGACTTACATATATTTATTAGTCTATTTTGACTATTTATACTTTTCATTTTATGGTGTTTAATAGGATTTTAAATTTTAAAATATTATGCTTGAAGTTTGGTATTTTGATTTTTAAATTTTATTATTCGTAAGTATTCGAGGTATTTTGGTATCTTGAATTCAACGAATTATTCTTCATACTTTATATGTTGTTAACTGTTATTAATCCTCTATTTTATGTTACTTAATCAGTCATATATTTTGTTTTTCACAGTTTTAGATTTCCCAAATGCACATTTTATGTCATAGTGTTGTCTGATTGAATCCCTTGATTTTAATTCTGTTTTATGTTTTTATTTGTGCTATGCAATACGCTCTATGAAATTGCTATTATTGGGATCTGAGCATACTATATTTTATGGGTTTTATTAAAATGAATCACGCATACATATGGACATGTATATATGTACATTATTTATATTATTTCCTAGGTTTACTAGTATTGTAGATTACAAACAAATTTGCTAGCTTAAACTTTATATTTTTATTCAATATGTTATCTCTTTTTCAAATATACAAAAATTGTATGTGTATGTCATTTTCCGTAAAATATAATTTATCATTTGAATTTTGTTTATTATTTATCTTTGTTTATGTATTTGTATTACTTGATAAGTTTTATATAATTGTGTTTTAATGTTTATAGTCATGTTATTTTTTAAATTATTTATGTCGCATTATTATTTGTAATATGATCATTCAAAGTAGGTATTACCATAAAATAAATGACGCGCATTGTATATTTATTATTATTGAGTTATGCATGCATTTTACAAAAAATTATGTTTAGCATTCTTTGAAAGCTTTTTTATGTCAATTTAATTGATTCGAACAACAGAAAAAATGTGTACAGTATCTTAGTTTTATTATATTTTTAAGAGATAAATCTTTGTATATTACACATCATTTTTACATGCTAAGGTTTAGTCTGTTTTATATTAATAATGCTAGGGATAAAATCAAACTAAAGTGTTCTTATTTTTGTATTTATGAAACTAAAAGATTGATTATTATCAATAATGCAATTACATACCGAGGTTTACTCTGCTAATGATAAATCGAACTAAAGTGTTCTTATTTTTGAATTTACTAAACTAAAAAGAATTCTATGTACCACTAAGGCGATTACGTGCCGAGGTTAATTCTGCTTTATGTTAATAACTAGGGATAAAATGGAACCAAATTGTTCTTATTTGGTACTATATTTATTAAGCTAAAAAGTGATATGTGCCATCAATGCAATCTAATTTAATAGAATTTAATATGTTCAAATAACATGGTTCGCCAATAACAATGAGCTTAACAAGCGTTAGCCGAGTGAAGAATATGGGGCATACAACATATCTTACACTAACAATAGAACAATTGATTAATCTTAATTTATGTTGGTATATTATCATGAAATAAATTGAACTGCAATTCATTATATTATCTATCTGCATATTTATTTTAACTGTACAAGTAATGTAGACTAAATAAGCTTGAAAATCAACTTGTGGCTCACTATTTGTTAAATTTGTGATTGAAGTTGTGTTGGGAAATTTGTTCTAGCAAAATGTGTTATTTTCATAAACGGAACACGATACCTGGTTACGATACCATAGGAATGAGACCAAACTAGATCTACATGAAAATATAGGATCATAATATAGTAAACAAAAAGAATCGATTTACGTGCATACCTACACACGCTACTCGTAGATTGTTGTAAATAGCTTATGAGATGGAAATATACATTCCGTGTCATGTTAATGCATATGAGATTGATATGAGCCACTAGTTTAATAAATAATCACATTATTCGTCTACTTTTCAATTGTTATAACTTTGTTTCCATGAATCCATAAGTGTGCGTCCACTAACCTCTGTTGTTGGTGTGATGTATGACCCTCATTATATCATTGACGCCCCTCCCCTTTCCCATTACATTTTCTGTTGCGCAGCGGCAGGCCACGAGCGTGGAGCTCGAGCGACTGAGAGAGGAACACTCGCATTGCGCCGACCAGATGAAGAAATTGAAGACAGAGCAAGAGACGAAACTCCGCCAAATTCGAACTATGGAGGGTCAGATGGAACGCCAGATGGAGGAGATTCTGGAAATGAAGTAAGCTAATTGTCTACTGGTCTATATGTAGTTTCTATTTACTTGGTTATGACGCATTACGAGCATGACTTTTAACGTGAAAAATAATTGTAAAATTAACACATTTTCGCTTCGCTGTCATTTTGATCAGTTTTATTTAAATGAATTGTCACATTTAGTTTATTTGACTAGTCTTAAGAAAGTCTATTTTGTATTTTTAGTGTTTCATGTAATATCATATCACCGGTTAATATCGTAAAATGTTTACAAATTTAATAATTAATTGCAAAGTTTTACGAAATCTTTTCCTTGAATATTTCTTTCTTCCACAAATGATCTTACTGTCTTAATACATTTATTGTTTGTGTAGTTCTTATTATTTCTTTATTTTTAATATATTATTTATGTATCTTATTAATATTTAATTAAAAAACAATATTGTATATAACTATTAATATAACACACTATATATATATATATATATATATACTTTCGTTGTTTTAAAATTTGTTTATATGGAAATGAATAATAATAAACTGTATATAAAAGTATATTTTTATTAAAAATATAAATATAAAAATAAATAAACTGTATATCAATTATTGTTTGGTAAATTAAAGTGTTGTAAACTTTTTCAAACATTATTAAAAATAAATGTATTTTACTAACCATTTACTTCACACAATATTGTACACTTTTAAGTTAATGCCTACAAATAATCACCAGGCGATCAGAATATTATGATCTCGAAAACGCCTCTAATTATCCTTTTTATATACATGTAATTGTTTTATCGGAATAAAATGAAATAAACTATTATTATTATTAATAATAATTATAAAAGCAACTTTTCCTAATTAAGGAAAGGAATGCATTCATTTCAAATACAATTATTTGTTCTACAATGACAACAGTGACTATTTTTTAATAACTTCAGCTCATAAGATTTTCCAGTGTAGCATCGCTCAGCTGCATTATGTATTGCCATAAACTAATTATAAATATATTTTTTTGCTAAATGTATTAATTGTAATTTAAACAGGCTTCACGCTCGCAGCTACGTTACGTTTAGTTTATCTTTTATCTATATTTAAATGCATTCATGAGTTATGCATTGAGATTCAGTATAGTTTTAATATTTGTTTATTGAATGTCGAATTATTATTTACACCTGGTATTATAAGGAAATAGAATATTATTATTATTTGGAGTATTATGTTTAGTTCTAATTTTATATCACATTTTTGTTAAGTTCATTTGGCTTAATGCTTTTATCCATTTTTGTGCATTATTTTATTGCTTTAAATGTTTGTTTTTTTATTTCATTAAATTTATCAACATGAAATAAAACGTTTAAAAAACGCAAACTTAACTTAAATATCTAGTCGAATTTTGTTCTTATGACGAATCCATTAAAATGTCTAAAATTTATGTTTTATGATTGTATGCTAATTTTGCAGCTTATGCTTTTTAGTAATTCGGTGTTTAGTTTAGAAAATATTGAATCTAATATTTATTTATTGTGTAAAATGTTTTATATTTGATATACTATACATTTTTTAAATACCTATATGTGTGTACATGTTACAGTATGTATCATGGTTATTGCACTACACTAACATACATAAATTATAACTATACAATATCTATGGTATGTGTACGTTGTAATTTCTAAACATCACTTATAATTATCAAATTTACTTAGTCTCTCAAGCTCATTATAGCGGGATTACACTTTGTTTAGACAATTCATAGTACGAAATTAAATATTAACTAAAAGGCTTGCCTGGGAGTATCGAGAAATGTAACAAATATTCATTTTCATTTAAATTATAATGTTTGTATGAAAGAGGAAATTAAAGTTATAATTAATCATCGTTAAGTATAGCTAATGTTATTTACGATGTATACTAAGAGCTTTCAAAAATTGGGTTTTATTATTCTCATTACTACTACCAGTGGCAATACTTCTAGACTACTCAATAAGATAGGTTTTGTCATCCTATTACCTTTCTAGTTAGTAAAAAACTATTAAAAACCATTAATATTTTGGAAATTCGTAATTAGAATAATTTCCTTCGAGATATAAAATATTGTTTTATATAACAATAATAATATCATAATCTATTGAAATGTATTGAGCGTGTAAGAAAGCCAAATTTTCATTGTTTATTTGAAAGCAAATAAATAAGTTATATTTCAAAATGTTATATTTCAAAATGTTACTCGTTGTATTAATGCAAAACTTCTAGGAGCACTGCTACTTGATGCACATTTTTAGGTTAGATGAGTTATTACATATATATGCATCCTCTGTAATCCCTCTAAATGGTTTTGTGGGACTCAGTATATATTTTAATATTTTGACTGATGCTTCGACCGATCACAACAACAGTAATATTTATTAACCAATTACAGTCAACATACCTTTATACAGATACTTGCCTCCAAAATATTAAAATACACTATTTTAAGGCCACGATACATCAGGCATCGGCGAAAAGTCCGCGCTTGATGTATCTTCAAATTTTCGGAGTTGACTAAAAGTTAACGCTCATACTGATGTATCATGCATTTATGGGAGTTGACTTTTCGCCGATGCCAGATGTATCATCAAACCGGCATA
>JAYRBW010016618.1:0-12942 GCA_036023295.1 Invenusta paracnida | reverse complement strand
ACAATCAATATAATTTTATGAGAAATACCTCTGTATTTCCCATAAAATTATGATTGCATCCTTTAACCTTTACATATTAGAGTACAATAAATTTTGTTGGATTTATAAGAATTTATTCACTAAAAATTAAAAGTTTCGATAGTATTAAAAATATTTGAATTAAATATTTGAAATATTGAAATATAAATTTACGTTTTAATAATTGATATTGACAATTATTTTCATATAATTTTCACATTTGAAACTAAATAATTTTAAGGAATTCCTTTTTTTGTCAATTATAATGTAACATTTTAAATATTACTTTTGACATATTAAATCAATATTCTATTATTAGTGTGTATAATTCCTTTAAAAAAATAAAAAATACTCTTCTAAGTTCACGTATATCAATTTGTATTATACTTTAACATGTTAGCAAGCTAATGTAGATTTTTCTAAATATTCGTTCTTAAATTGGTGATTATTAAAAGATATTAATGAAGTATATATATATATGTATTCTATATAACACATTAACCTATTAATGAACTTTATATTGAATAATCTCATCAAGTGAAATATTTGTTCATCATATGATTTATCGTAATCATTTCATTCGTAATAATTATTTACATCTGTTAGTTATTTTGGCGTGAATTTTAGATCCATTATTTGTACCCGCTTCTGTTAGTTATTTTGGCGTGAATTTTAGATCCATTATTTGTACCCGCTTCTATTAGTTATTTTGGCGTGAATTTTAGATCCATTATTTTAACCCGCTTCTGTTAGTTATTTTGGCGTGAATTTTAGATCCATTATTTTAACCCACGAAGCTAGATGAGTAATACATCCCACTTCTAATCCCAACAATTAAACACGTGTGCACAGAAAAATTATTTCTTATAATTAACATTGAAATAAACTATTATCAACTTCTTCCGGTTAAAATTCTACAAACTTCCAGGCCAATTCATAAACAAAAATATAACCTCATTTATGAACAGATTATATACATACAACAGCTGATGTATGCAACAATAAAACATCTACTATTCATCTATTGCTACATCATACTCATCATTCATTACTATACTAGTCGAAATTAGGCATTATGTTAAGAGAATATATACCTACTACAGCTTAAGTCTCCAATCATTACCGAAAGTAATGGTCGACAAATCCTACTTATTCAAACCATTTCCAAAAGTTCGAAAAATCATTTGATGACGCGCTACAAATATAATGACCATCATCATTTGATGACTAAGAGAAGTGGAAAATAAATGTATTATTCGAGTATATAGAAATAAACCTGGCTGTTCAAATTCTCTGTAAATATATAGTTTTAGTAGACAATAGAGATACAATAATATTATAGATTTCACCCATTATTTGTAGTATTATAGCGGAAATAGTTTTCAATCCACTTTGACCTCGACCTAGGCCTCAAAGCCTGCACCCTCACAATTCTCTTCATTCTCTTCTCTATCCATGGCGTAGGGGACACAACCAGGGAACAGGCATAACTCCCCCACCTTAGACCTAGCTTCACAAGCCAATAACTGATGGCCATAACTGTTTTATAGTCAAACAAGATAATTTACTTAATATATATAACGATCGGCACAATATATGTTTACCAATAATAGAACAATTGTCAAATTAAGATTAGTGTCATGCCAAATCCAATTTTACTTCTGAACCAAAGTTGATTAAACACTATACTACTGTTAGTATTTTTCTCAATCCACTTATCTTTCATAATCAATATTATATCTTCTCAATAATCTTTTGATCCATTTGAGCATCAGTTAATTATTAAAATTCAGAACATATTTCCTTAATTTTGTGTAAATTAACGTTTATCATAATAAAAACAGTCAGACACTACTGTAATCCAACTCTACACTGTGAACTGTGAAACGAAAATGCTTTTTTATGGATACTCTTCTTTCCTTTCTGTGCGTGTCAGGTCTGATAACCTTCCCAGATGGAACACACGGAATCCCCCATTGCGAAGGCCTCTTCGAGAGCAACCGACTTGTACGACAGGAGAAGTGTCCCGATACCATCGCCAGATGTCGTGAGATGACGGTCAGAGCATTGGAAGTCGAGAAGTCAGTCAACAGAGGATTGGGCCAACTGGACGACCAATCAGATGGCTCGATTGGTGAAGGGGAGGCAAGTTCTGTGGTAGAGGATCAGGACCAGAAAGAGAGAGAGGAAGAAGACGAATCTAGTGGTGACGAGGCGATGTTGGTCGCCAAAGCTGGAGTATCGACTGAGACTGCCACAAAGGCTCGGGCATTAGTCGAAGAGATGGCACATAAAAGAGGAAAAGCTGTTGATAGCGTAGAAAAGAGCAGTGAGGAAGACGAAGAGGCGATGGAAGAAGAAGGAAAGATGGCGAGTAGTCCGGATTATTTTTGATGTGTTGAGGAGTGAGAGGATTGGAAAACATATTTTATGGGTCTGTATACTTTGTAAAGGCATGTAATAGCTTTCTGTTTTATATAATACAAAATTATTTCATTTTATATGGCTGTTAAAATCTTGTCTTAATTTGACTTCAATAATACAAGTTTTATAATAATTTAACTTTGATCGGTTAAAAAAGATTTGGGATTTTTCATCTACTAATTAGCTGAGGTGAGGCGTAACACTTCATAGTAGATAATTTTGTTTTGCTTTTTTATATAACTCATCGGATATAATATTCAGGTACATTTAAATGAATGACACTGATATATGTGTGAAGTGACCTTCAAAATTTATTTCACATTTGTTCCTACATTGTTTGAACACTAAGTTATAGTTAGTTTTTCTGTTTTATCGGACGATTCAAGCGTGCAATTACGCTAAATGTGCGTTTAACATAGAAAGTATTTAGGATCCTAAAATTATTATTTTTTCAATCTGAAGGAAAAGATGGGACAGTATTGTTAATTTATTGCAGGTTTTATACAGAGAATAAATGTCAACTAATCTTCACATCAGTTTATTCGATGCAGATGCCCTACGTTTGCTAACAGCCCTTATTTTGCAATTGAAAATTCTCGCCTAAAATAAATTCTGTCATTTTGATGACTATTGTCATTTTTGAAAAAGTATTTCTCTAGTATATGTGAATATACATCTGGGGTGCCAAATTAATTCACAATAAGGTATATAAATAAACCGATATAGATATGTAATTTGTACTGAAGATGTAAAAATGTCACAAGCAATTTTGAGGACTTTTGTAAAAAAAAATTGAGTGAAATTTATTAATTTTTGCTTCATTAAGATGACAATTTTGCAATTTTATCATTGAGTACTTAAAAATGGATACTTAAAGATTCTGTATTCAGTTTAATACAACTATTCAGGTGCCGGAAAGCTTTTTGCAAAATAATGCTTTTAAAATTCACAGGAATGAAATCATTTAAGTTGTAAAACAGTTTTAAATATACATATATTTTGCGGCTATTCTTACATTCTGTCTTTATTATACCACCCATGCTGCACAGGGAGCAATGTATAATAATATAACAATATTTTTTGGGGAAAACATGATTTTTTTCAATAATTATAAAGATATTTATATATAATATGTCATATATTACACAACAAATATTTTTGACCTCTTTTTCAGTGGAGTATGTGTCAGAACATCTTTTTTTACATAACTCTACTCTCTTTGGCCTAAGAAGTCAGATCCTAATCTAGGAATATGGAAGGGCAAATAATCCCGGTCTTGCATTACATATTCACATTCCGACACATTCCGACACGCAACTAAAGCACCAATGGCGATGGTTTTGTTATTTAGAAATATATATCGCCAATTGAATTTAACGTGTTTCTGTTTAACAGAACCTTTAATAATAATAAAATATTAATAATAATATTTATATATTTGATATAGCGCCCCTATATTGATATCAATGTCATCAGCGCTTTACTGTAACTGAACGAAATGTAATAGATATAATCGAAAAAGTCTTATAAAAACATGAAAGTCTATGAAAACATGTAGGTTTTAAATGGGATTTAAAAAGCGTGAAATTGTTAATTGTTAAGCGTAAAGAAGATTAGAGAGAGTTCCAAAGAGCTGGCGTGGCCACCGAGAAAGCCCGATCACCTATATACGTCTGGTAGGTGCTGTCGACTGCCGAGTAGAGCAGCCAGTGACATTGACAGTCACCAGATCTTCAATATATTTGGGTCCTGATTTGTGGGTGGCGTTGTAGGTAAAAAGAAGCACTTTAAATTGAATGTGAACTATCTTTAGAATTGAGATAGTTCTAAGTATATAAAGAAAATGATTTATTGTTATGTTTTCAGGATCCAAATATAGGGGGTTGCAAAAAAAATTTCGCTTTTTATTAAAGTCCGTAATATTACGTATATACATTATTATAGAAAGCTATATATATTATATCTTTCTGAATTCTATGTATGATCAACATAAAAGATCAATATTTTCGTATATAATATGTAAAATTCATTAAAAATTTGAATTTTAAACATAGCTTATATCATTAATCTATAAATATTTCAATTATGAACATTAAAGTAAATAATAATTATTCAGCTACTGAAATACACCATTTACTAAAGTTGGGGGAGTTTTACTCAAAAGACGGTTGTTATCGACGAAAACTGGGTATACTACCGAGATGCAAAACCCAAAGAATGCAACCGTGCTTGGGTTGATGGAGCTGGAGATCGTCCTGGAACAGCAAGAAGAACTATCTCTGATCGAAAAGTAATGGTAATTGTTGCTTCCAATTTCAACAATTTTTTCTTTTATTTTGAACACTAGATGATGGAGGATCAATCAATGCGGAGAGATACGTTGTATTTTTAGAAAACATGGCTCGATAATATGAAATCCAAATGCCAAGATGGGAAATAAAGATTCAACACGACAACACCAGTCCCCATGTGGCAAATTTGGTTTGACATTGGATTGAAGAAAACAATATTTCCATGTTGAAACAGGCTCCGTACTCCCCAGACACAAATCTCCTCGGTCGCTATTTGTTCGGAATTTCGAAATGTACAGACAAAAGGTAGATTTTGGAAGCGCTGCTGATGTTCGCAATAGCATTAATGATTTCTTCAACTCTGTGACAGAAAGACGGCATGTCTAACCAAAATATGTCTCCTCTGATATGTCTGACCAGTTTACTTCTAAAAGAGTTTGCTGACTTAAGAGCCCACCTTGAAAGGATTGTTGAGGCCAATGGTTATTATGTTTAGAAGGTATAAGGTGTGAACAGTGACTATATTGACTATATTGACTATTATTATTATTTATACTCTAATATTTCTTTGTTTTATATCAAACGTTTAGATAAAATGTACATAAATATATTATTGTTCATAATAAATTAAAACATTTTATAAAACGAAATTTTTTTACAACCCCTATACATGATATATAAGTATATATATGATATTATGACCAAATATATTCGGTTATTTAGTCTTTCATTTTGGCATCCTTTCCTTTCCTATACATATAAATATATATATATATAAAGTAATTTATTGATATTTTACAATAAATAATATCAAAATTATATTAAAAATATATCATTTGTTATTAATACTGTCAGACACCTTAATATTTTTCTAAAATGACAATCAAATTATGCGATACATGAATTAAGTTAATTAACAATGAGGAAAAATAATGATACACAGTAAATCATATTCACACTTTCCAATTATGACTCTTAATTCTTGGTCACCTTCGAATAATAAAATTAATGAATAATTAGGTCAAGGTTGCATCGTAAATCAGTTTGTTAAAGCCAGGAGTACATGTACCGGGGTACTTACTTCCTTCGGGTTTGAAGACAGTATTCCAACCTGAAGGCTGTAACTTCGAACCTCGATACATACTCCTGGCTTTAATTAATTATACATAGTTAACGTTGCTGCATTGAACTAATTATCTATTGATTAAATTAATCTTAATGCGACTAATTAATTAAGATTGATATATATCCCTGCAAAGCGTGAGTGCGAGTTAAAAAGTTATCTAAAACTTATCTAAAATACTTAATTTTTAGCATAACCGTAATTCTAAAAAGACTAAAGGCCCAAGCCTACCAATTACGACGCGGCGGGAGGCTTTTGCTTATGGCTTTCGTCACGTCGCGTTTAGTGTAATTACTTTCATTGAACAACATTTATTCAACTTTTTGCGGAGCACCAAATCACGTTGCCTCGCATTTGGTTTGGGTATGAGCCTTAAGAATCACCCGAATAAGTGTAATAAAGACATTATATTTAAAAAAGTATTATTTAATAGCATACACAGTAAAGTATGATGATACTAGACTTTTAAAGAATGTACAATAGGAGAAATATTAAGATTGACTTTAAGATTGACTTTATGGCAGTAATTACTTAAACAAAAGAAAGTTTTTCTTTTTATATATAAAATGTTAGTCAAGTAAAAATGATTCAACTTATTTTTACGTCACACTATGTCAGAAGACCCAATTATATAATACAGCAATTCGAGTCATTATACATAGTCAGTGTTTTTACAAGTCTTTCCTTTTCAATATTTTTCTGACAATCTTCTCGATATGAGCTACCTTTTAATTTATTGACATGTTTGATATGTTCGATATATGCTAGATATGCAATCAGTATAAATTTTCAATCCTCTTGATAACTTAACATAATATATGGGAGTTATTAATGTACTAACAACCACCTAGGTTATTTAAAGATAATAATAAGGAAATTGTCCTGAAAATTATACACGTTTCAAAATAGTCGTGACAAATGCTTTGGTATTTATTAATATAAATGTTTATTATATGTTTAAATGCTTAATGTTTATATTGTACACAAAACATTTGTCGCGACCATTAGCCAGGGTTCTCAAATGTGAAGTGGTTAGATATCCTTCAGCCCGACCAGTCGAAGACTCGGGCTCAATCCCCGTTTGAGACTCTTATCATTTTCGCGACAATTTATTTGTTATTACCTACAGATAACCTTGGTAACCTTGATAATCTAGGTTAGTGGCTGTTTGTATTCTCTAGTCTTATCTACGTTATGCTAACGTTTATAGTTTTTGATTATATTTTCGTTACTTTGCTAACGTTAGTAAGAGGAATATATTTACTATTTTCTAACGTTAGTTTTTGGTTATATTCTCGTTACTTTGCTAACGTTAGTAAAAGGAATATATTTACTATTTTCTAACGTTAGTTTTTGGTTATACTCTAGTTACTTCTCTGACGTTAGTAAAAAAGAAATATTTACTATTTTTTATTTAATAATAGGTATTTACTTAGCTGATGTGAGTATAACGGAAATATTTACAATTTTACAAATTTATAATTTGGTTATACCTATTAATTAGTTACTTTTATAATAATAGAACATAGTAATTAATACCTATCTATATGTAACTGTTATAGTTTTTTTAGAATTGGTAAGATACAAGAGTTGTGACTGTTAATTTTGTAAAGTTTCGTGTTTTATTCATTAATCTTGTTGCTTGTCTTGATATATCCTTATTTAAGTATATATATATATATTTAGTTATTAGCAAATAACGTTAAACTAACGGAAAAAGATGGACAAACTAACGTTAAAAATCCGAAAGTAGCTAACGTTAAACTAACGAAAGTATAGTTAGTAGATTTCGTTACAATAACGTTACTTTAACGTTAGACCTTATAGACTAGGGTTAATATGAGCTGTTGATGACGATGTATTCATGTACGGTTTTCATATTTATGAATACAACTCTATCCAGCTGTTACATGTCAGATACCTGTACTTAATAACTTTTTAAAATTATTGTTTTGATTTTATTTCAACGTATGACTTTGTTCAGCATTCTCATACATTTTTATAATTAAATTACATCTTCATTATTGATGAGATTATTATAGTAGCATTCCAAATTTACATTATGATAAGACTCAACTATACCATAGAAAATATTATTTCATTTCACTGCAAATATTTCATTTCATTTTATTTTTTCGAAAAATATACAAATTAGAAGTAAGAAAAATAAAATATATTCTCGGTACCCTTGTGGGCTTCTTCCTTTAACTCACCTGGTCATGTTTCCACTCCTGACCCTTCTTCCCCTCTTCACAGTTGCTGAACCAGACTTCATCTTTGGAGGAGGTAGAAGAAGCCGGCATCACCGTAAGACAGCCCCATTCCTGTCGGATCCGACCATTCCAGGTGAGTGAGAAGAGCTGGTGGCCCTTCACTTCCATCTGACTTAAACAGGTCGATACTCCGAGCTTAAAGTCAACGCGACTCAGTTCGGGTTCGTTTTTCAAGTCGGTGCAGAGATTCCTTTGTCTGTTTTTCATCTGAAAATCGAGTAATTAGTTTGTCGATCGATACAAGCAATGCTGTGAACTGCATGGTCGGTGGTTACCTTTACGTTTAATGGTTATTTTCTATAGTCATAAGTTGTCTCGAGAAAACGCGTTTGTAGACTATTCAAATAGGAAACTACAAAATTCGACTACTAAAATAGATTGCAACCAAGAATTTGATGACGGTATAAAACAAATAACAATAAATGTTAAATAATTAACACTACTTAAAATGTGTCTCTATTTTTTTACGAAATACATTTTAAATATATACATATACAATTGAATTTTATTCACAAATTGTATATGTATTGCGTATAAAATCAATACGATACATTTATATTTAACTCTACTCATTTTTATTCTATAAATAAAAAGTTTTCCTATCTCATATCTCATTTCTTTAGGATTGTAGATATGTATGGTGTCTTTATAAAGGGCAAACGTATATAAATATAAATATGTGCATATTAAGGGAACATAACAGAGAGATTTTAAAACAATTTACGTATATCTAGGTGCTACATGCTATTATCTATGTGCGTAGATAACCCTTCTAAACACAATGAATGCCAGAATATGATTCCCTTTCCTCTCAAATAGTTAAGGCTTGTATAAAATATTGCTTCAAGTTTATAATATATTACGTATGTGTGTAATGCATAATAATAATAATACCTTATTGTTATTTAGCTCGTATATTAAGACATGAAACTACTTAAAAAGAACACTTAATGTATTACCTAATTTAGACTTTTCATTTTCTGTCATGACAATACATATTTTGTCACAGCTGGATTATAATATGATTTTTGTCTTGATACTTATCTTATATAAGAATATAATTTTCTGCTCTTGTTTAATATGCCACTATTTATTAGTGGAATATAATTGTATATATAGGAATTCAAAATACGTGTCACATTAAATTAGGAATAAAGCAGACAATTATCGATTAAAATCTTTATTTATGCCGATCTTTTATGTATATAATAAATGTATTTAATGACATATTACTCGATATCAAACATTAAGTAAATTGAATTAATCAATAATGTTAATAAGAAAACATATTACTACAAGCAGGAGACAAAATATTAGCAACAATGCTGTTTAATTTTGTCAGTAATGGTTTTAATATAAACAAACCTACGCTTATAAAGATAATAAGGGTTCCTATACCTAACTCATTATGCCATGAGGTAGGTAGCTGTAATTACCTACAGTATAATAAACTTCTAAAATATGCGAATTATTATCATTTTTTCCCAATTAAAAACTTAGTTTTATAATTTTACTGTAAAGAAATTGTCAAAATTTCCTAATTATTTCGAATACTTTATGAATTCTAAAGTTTCGTTTTTATATCTATTTCACCACTAGCTGAATTATGCACCCCATAATAATAAATAAACATTTCGCGTGGTTTTGCATTTCTTTACTTTCGTATCAGCGATGCTGATGTCTTTATTTTAATACAATATTATATAAATTAATATTAAACTCTATAGAGTAGCAAGATATAGATCATCAATGGAAATATATAAAATTGCGATAAATTATACAAAAATTACGTAAGTAATCTTTTAATGAACATCAAATTAAATTGAATTTTGAAATATCTTTGATTATTTGCTTAAAAAAGTTAACTTTACTCAAAATTGATAATACACGCAATAATTATTACAATTTAGAAAGAAATATACTCTAATTATATAGAAACAACTTTAGATTTTAAAACATTTAAAACTGAAATAACAGCACTAGTCATAGATGCATAATTTAAGACACACTCGTACATTAAAATTAATATTTAACAGCAAATTAGACTGGAATGGAAACAAATATTAGAATCAGTTCGTTTTAAATTATATTTGAGAATTGTTGTATAGTTTTAAGATTACAGTTTTGATAATTTTTATAATTTTTAAATAATATTTTAAATATATTCTAGTAATCTCAACTTTAGGAGCACATTTTCAACGTAAACTCTTTTAAATATATCCCTAATTTATCTCGGAATCGAGTGGTATTTTTGTATTGATTGATTCCGCCAGTGAGACTTCTCTTTCGGCCCTGTGGGAAAGTAGCAGGGATCATAAGAGGCGTGTGTCTTATATAATTGTGTGCGTATCTATACTCACTTTTGCATGCACTATAAGGTACTGTCTGGAACTTACCCCTCCAAATGCGGATACATTTTGATCCGGTATGAATTTCTCAGGCAGAACATTATCTAGGAACCACTGGAAACTTTTACACTTGAGAACTTTCCTCAACTCCACTCGGCTACTCACGTCACCGAATTTAGATGTCTACAAAAAAGAGAAAAATAGATATAGTACTGTGAAAGAATTTAGATGCGTGATTGTGGCATATTTTATATACGAAATCAAACAGAAACTAGATTTTAACTGAATCTTCTTTAGTTCAATCATGTTAAATATTCCAATGTGTCCTTTATATTCTTTTTGTGCAAAATATTTTGCTTTATTGTGAATTTAATAATAACATTTTTATATTGTCAAATTAAGAGGTACATTATTTGCGTTTAATAATTATACATATCAAACTTTGATTATAATATTTAAAATATCTACAACAAATTCGCAACTTATTTTTAACTGCACTTTAATAAAAAAGAATTTCAATTATGTAAATTATATGAAAATCAAATATTGTATTAAACTTTCATTTGGAATATTTATTCTTTTTAAGATTCAGTATTCCTAACTCCAATATATTTTCTACATAATTGAGAAACTTCTCTAAAATACTTTGGAACATAGGAAATATGAAGAAGGATGACATTACAAAATAACATTTTAAGTCTTTTATATATGGCCTATGAAATCCTTATAATTGTTTTAGGTTGCAAGTGCTTTAATTTATATGGGTACTTATTTAAATGTTAGAGGATTTTCTCGAGTTAGGACTGTATTCTGCATTCTAAACTTGAATTTCGTATATATGTAGGTTATTTTTACACGTCATACACATAGATGAATCTTACCACTAAGTCAGGTCGCTGTTGATAAAACAGTCGCTTGTGATTGTCCATCCAAACTTCTGCCAATCGCTTCGAATTGTATCCGTGTGTATTGTGATCGGATTTGTAACCTGAAATTTATTTTGGAACATCTGATTAACACCACCCTTACCGAGATAGGAAATTTGTTTGTGATTTTTAAATGAACTAATAGACTTTTCTTAAAATAAAGTTTTAGAACTTTTATCTCTTTATTCACTTAAATGTTGGTTACTTGATCATTTCCTAAAGTACTGTTTTCTAATATTAAATCATACGTTTGATATATAAAATATTCGCATGTTTAATAATAATAATAAAGTAACGTATATTTAAAATATTATATAGATAAAAGTAGTAGAGGAGGGTCGAGCGCTAGCGCGTCACGTGACCTGCACCCCCACCCACTCGATTGCGCCAAGTTGAGGGGTGTACCGATGCGTGTGTGTATAGGACGCTAAATTGAAATTGAAAAGCGTTAGAGAATTTCAATAAGGCTTGCACGCGCCATTCAATTTTAAATACGCAGAATATATTTTAATTACGGAAGATTTTATAATTATGCGGGATAACAATTTTATAAAATAAAAGTAATCGCACGAAAATTAAAACTTTAAAATGCGTGGTCATTTTAATGTTAGTTATTAAAATAAAACACATTCTCGCGTCATTCAGACCTCTCGAAAAGGCAGAGAAATAATGTGACTATTGTGAGCATATATGCACCGCTTTAAACAGGTAAGGTAGCGATTCCCATAATCAATGATGTAGATTTCGATTATGACATTTTCCATTTGATCAGAGTATTCCTTATTGAGCGTGGGAGTCCAATTACTACTACTCCAGCTCCTAACAAAGAAAACATTTGCGCATGTCATTTGAATACATGAGGCCCCATCTCAACCGAAAGCAATTAGTAACAGTTTGTCAGAAACCGGGTCACAACTTTTAAATTAGTACAATCAATAGGAATTAAATTTACTCACGCACTTGCGTGTGAAATCTAGTTCTTCATGAATTACCTTTTTCACAAAGGCGTTATGCACGGTTGATTGTCAGTTCCCTAAAATCCTAAATGATTCCCTAAAGATATGCTAAAAATTCTCTAAACTCCTAAATGCCTAAAGGTATGCTAAAATTCCCTAAATTCTTAAATGAATCCCTAAATGTATGCTAAAAATTCCCTATTGGTATACTAAAAATTCTCTAAACTTCTGAATAATTCCATAATAACAAGTTTATCCATAGAAACGTATATTCTATTATAACAAGCAGAATATCTCATCACTCCAAAAGTTAACGTTTCCATAATAACAGAAGCATTAGTAAATGTGTCTTCGAATAACCGGGTATCTTCAAAGTTAAGACATATTCATAATAGAGATGAGTATAAATTCTCATCTTCAAGTGTATAGTTACCTTTTTCCTCTGTATTCTCTTCATCAACGCCCACCTCTCTTCTAATTATTTTTCGACAGTTTCATGAACTTAATTTTTTCAGATCCACCAAGTTCCTTTTATTGCCTCCTCCAAAGTAGAACTCATAGCAGCACGGTTACTGCTTATCTT
>JAYRBW010016596.1:0-12943 GCA_036023295.1 Invenusta paracnida | reverse complement strand
GTATTAAATTCAAATCTATATTTCAATTTTTTCATCACAGTTTAATTCAAATCTGGCCATAGATTTATAGATTTATACATTTATACATAGAAAAAAAACTACATTCCTTCATTGGAAAAGTACGATTTCCATTTCAGGAAAATAGTTATTTTCAAATCTGTTTACAAATGATAGCATGCATGTATGTGTGTTTGACAACTGTAATTATTTAAAAAAATTAACATTTATGAACTTTTCTACTCGGCTGACCTTTGCATCATTCAACTGCTAGTACATCCAGGCATCTCGCGAAGGCGTTTAATTGAGTGAAATCGGCTCTAATTTTGATAATTAAAATATTTATATGAAACTTTTAATAATAATCAATATCTTGACACAATATTATTTATGGATTACCTATAATAATTAATTTACAATGTCATTTGGCGAAAGAATGATAGCGTTGCCGTATATTTATTTGTCTATATTTTTATTCTCTCATATTTATTTGGAGCCACATACTTCGGTGGCTATGTTAGTCTTGTTTGCTGCTTTTAGCTTTTAGCTTTTTCCTGTCTTGTTTTTGTTTCCTTTCTGGCAAAAGTTTATTAAAAGTAAATACAAATATAGCTACAAATGTAGATAACCTGATCTATACAAGCACAAAGCTAATTTATTAATACATAGAGGCTTTTAATAAGTTCTTGGAATCAATATGAAAGCATGATCCTACCAATGGTATTTAGATGCATTTTAATGAGCAATGGAAATATCTAAGATATTTTTAAAAATCCAAATTGAGATCTCCACACCTTTAAAATTCGAAAGAGAAAGTTTAATTCAAAATGCTGCTAGAAAAATGCGATATAAAAGGTACATTTTTCACGAAATTTCATAAAGTGTAATATCTAAAAAGAGATTTGATTCGATAAAAAATGCGCTACTTTTTAAGGACACAACTTTGTAAGGTAATGAAGTTCATATTGAAATTTTACTTTAAATGAATGACATGTTTATATAAAAAATTACCCTTTTCGTCATTTTGGTATAAAATTTACTTTTCTGCCATATTTCTAAAAGCATTTTGACATAGATTTTCTAAAATTTGAATTATGAAGGTATCTGTAGAGACATTGACTAGAAATTTTCCCCAATAAAATAATATTATTCCTAAACAGGTATAGATTATATCTGTAAGGTCTTACCCAAAGAGTAAATATGTGTATGCTAAAAATTCAATGAAGTTATTAACATAACATTAAACATAAACAAATACGTATATATTTATTGCCAATTAAAATTTACTATTTCAACATAAATTGAAATTTAATTTAATGTTATACTTAATTGTTTAAATTTTAAAGAAATATTTTTTAGATATTTTCTAAATAGGTACATTTGGAAAATAAGCGCAGTTCTTAAAGTAAGAAATCAATAAATACGCAACAAATGTATTTACAACAACCAATGAAATATTTCAATGATGTTAATTTTAATAACACAAAAGCGGGATCATTGACCCATTACAAAGATAACATTGTCTAATTAAATTACTTAAAACAGAGTATACAGCCCAGGGTAAGTAGTCTTGTGGAGTACCTATACAGTGCTTTCATTTATTTTAACATAATTTCCAATAGAAAATAATAAGATTATTGGACAATCGACTACTTTTATTGATAGCAAAGGAGGCAATATAATGCAAAACGGATGCATGGGGATGCTGCCTGGCAAACATAAGATATTCAAGCCGAATGTGTTAAAGATCACTCGTTGCAAGCAGAATGTGAACTTGAAAACGCGACTATAACAACGAGGATCACTTGAATGTGTCAGATGATGCTGACTTCATGTTGTCACCAGTCTCCGAAAAATCGTTTAGAAACCCTAAAAATATGAACGAAATATTGAAAATGCAAGACGTGTAATGATATAGCATAGCACCCAAAGTATTTTAATGGTGCAAAATATGTGTTCAGATATATACGAAACTAACTCAAGTATTCCATTTTAGAAATTTGATGCAAATAAACTCTTATATACGTAGTTATTTTATCAATTTATTAATCATTTGTAGTCATTAGTAATATATGCAGTGTAATGTTAACATGATACTGTTGTGTATACAATGTAATATATTATTAAATCAACATAAATCAAAATATTTAATGTAATATTGGTTAGTGCTTTAGTATGGAAAATTGCATACATTTTGCGCTCTAATTATGCAAACATAAAGCATAGCATAACAAATGTATGTATATGAGTGGCTTTTAATACGAATTTTATCTTAAGATTAATATTTTGTATCATTATTTCCAAATTTATAAAATTGGAAACTGTTTTAAAAGACGCGCTATTTATTCATTAAAATAAAAACTAGAATTTCATTATTTTTTGTTGAAATTTAACATTGATACAATTATTTCATTAATATTAGATTATAGATCGAAAGTAATTATTAATATTTCACGGTCTCTCCATAATGGATTTGCTAATATAAATGAAATAAAATGGCTTATTCGTAATTTCTACATATTAATAATTTTGAAATTAAATGAAAAATTATATACTAATGAAATTTATGTCGAAGCCAACAATATTTAAACAACTTATTAAAAATTATTAAATTAAAAAAAGAAGACTTTTATGTTTAAATAACTGCATGACACCCATTATTTTTGAAACTGGATCTAGAAACAGTAGTAACACATTTTATACTGCACCTTCTATATGCATAACCCCCAATAACTGCTTTAACTATCCCTATTCTAATTTTTTTACTATGCTATATACAAAAGCGTTAATCACTATTTTTCTTTACTCTTTGATAAAGTTCTGAGTTTAATAAATAAAATTTGTGCTGTGAATCGGGTAACTTTTAGGTACCTAAATCTTAGATAATATATCTTTCATATAATAAATTTACTCTAATTTATTCCGATTAAAAACTCTCTAGTCAACCTAATTTAATATCAAAATTCAGTTCGTGCGGTGGAAAGCAGTTTCTCACTTAGAAGACTAGAAATCTGCAATATAAACTTATTAATTTGAATGTTCATTGAGTAGTATTTAAGAATTATGCCATTTTAAACTGTGCTTTGAGTTATGCATTTTAATGAGGTTGACAATATACGCCGCTTTAATCTTTGCTATGAATTTATCGCTTTAAATTGTACCTGGATGTGGGTACAATACATATAGGTAGCTATAAATACCCTTCTAAATACTCTTTAGCTAAAGTTTTCAAAGGAAAATATATTACTAACGTTTTAAGTTACAATACTAAAATAAAATTATAAATATTTGAAGGAAAATTTAATTATCCAGTAAATGCGAACAAATTATTATTTGACAATTTATTATTTTAACGTTTGATTTTAAAGTATGATATAAAGTGCATGCTTACTTCGCAGTAAATTATAATATTTGAATTTTATTACATAACATACATATTTTAATATTTATTTAGATTCTATTACCTATGTGTATGGAATATAAATTTAGTTATCTACAAATATTATTTCTATTACAAAAATTTACAACTGAATTACATATAATTTGAACACTGGGTGCTAAACCACTCATCCCTTCCAAAATCAATAATACGTTGTATATAACTATTATTATACATGTAATTAATATTTGTTATTAGTAATCAACTTACACTTGCTTATCTCTAATCTGGTCCTCAGGAACAATGAGATACCGAGGCATTGCTCTGTCAAAAATGTTACCTGAAATTTAAATACAAATTGTATTATTTTTCGAAATATTTTCGAAATACATGTAATTATTTCGAAATTTTGTATATAAGAGGCTTTTATAATTGCTATATACATTATGCGCGATTAGTGTTAAAATCCCAACTATATAATATTTATTAATTTATGAAGTAGTTTATCATAATTATTGTAAGCAGTATTAATTCATTGAAATTGGAACAATATTGGATGCTCTAGAATAATATTAATATATCTCTTTCCTAAATATGTTTATTTTACAGAATACCAGCATAAACACAGAAGCGTAATAAAAAATTACACGTAATTACAAAAGCGAATGATTTTACAGTTCCCCTAAATGTAATGATATTTCAAAGATCTTCCAGTAAATGTGTTAGTTTTTTTAGTTTATAACTGATATATGTATTAGTTTGATATAACGTAAGAATTAGATGATAATATAATTGAAATATTCAACACGGTTTATGCAATATTTTATCATTTTTTGCGGGGCTTATAAATTAATTACTTAATACAAATCGATCAATTAGAAGCATGACATGAAAACATGGTAGTTGATGTACACGACTAATAATTTATGCTGTAAGGAAACAATAATTCATGTTTACTTTAAATATACCTATAAAGCATTTTGCATTTAATATAAAAATTATTATGTATTTAAAATTTGTAATATCTTTCAATTATTACTTTATGTTCACAATTTTAAAAACTAATAACATTCAGAATTATAACACACTCACACGATAAAGAATTTAGTCATAATAGTCTCAGTATGAAAATAAATCTGAAAGAGGATACACTTATCTCCTAGATTGAATTGACTTATTTCGAAAAGCAACTCTACAGTATTATTTTTGGGAGCTGGAAGTGACTATGAAATTACTGACTTTTCGTAATGTCTATATGGAAATGCATATATGAGCATTGTTCTACATACTTCTTAAATTAAATTTGTGCTTTATGTTTGCATAAAGCAAACATATACCTATCAATCTTTAATATACCAAACATATACTTATCATATATGCACAATCATATACTTCAACTAATTATTTCACCAGTTTTTCTATGTTCATATGATATAAAACAAATATCTACAGCTACTTATTAAATATGTAAATTATCTTTATATTTATATTAGCATTGTGTAAAATGTTATTATACTATATTGTATGATTAACTACCAATTATTTAAAAAATTGTCGAAAAGTGAGCAGATTTTATAGATTTAATATTTTTAAACTAATAACCAATAACAAATTATTGGAAACTTTACATTACTGGGAGTAGGTACTTTTTAAACATATGAATGACATATTTATTTTGATATTTATGTGGTGGTTGATATATTAAAGTAAAGTGAAAAGATAACTTTATATACGAAAAAGTAATATTTTCAATATCCTTGATGTATTTTATCTGTCAAGTACTTACTTCTATGTAAAATATTCTAATTTTAAAATACGTTGAGTTTGTGGACTAGTTAGGACACGAAATTTGTCGTGGGCAAAATGATATTAATTTACGGATTTTATAAGTAGTATTTTAACACTAGACATTGACTTATAAACTATACAAAGACTTGTGCTCTTTAATCATGTGGATGATCTATTTCCAGTATTTTCAAATTATCACTTTTAAAAGATGCACGTGATATTGTCAAGAATTCGAATATCGATTGCTTAAACGTTTATTCATGGCTAAAATTAAGGCAATGTCAACGGCTGATAAATTTCCCAATTACATTTTAGATTTCAGTTTAGATAATAACTATATGTGTGATATAGGTATATAGTTTTGATATTCTGTCAGTAAACATTTCCAATTTTTAAAAAATATATGTCTAGATCCATTGCTAAAATTTGCAGAATAATATAAATATAGAACATTAAATTTCCCCAGAAAAATCGGAATGAACCTTTGTTCAAAGATGGTTATGCATAAATTATTTCTCTATCTAAGTATACGTATATTTACATGTCTGATATTAATAAGAAATTGTGATAAATGTTAAATCTAAAATAGGGACACATTTAAACAAGGCATGTGTAATGAACATTGAAAATATCGAACATTTAACTTTAAAAGCTCGTGCTAGTTTAGTCCTATATCTATCATTGAATAAAAATATGTTCATTTAGATTAAAATGCTGAAATCTATTTTCTGGGTTTTGGATCTGGTTTTAAGCGGGTCAGAGCGGGCCTAAGATTGTCCAAAGTAGAATCAACATTTTGAGGTACAGCAACATTTTAGTATGAAAATTCTTGTTCAGACAAAACATTAATATGCTAATGTTACTAATATACGAAATATTGCTTACTTACTTTTAAATTCAGTATTATTCTATTAATGTATTATAAAAAATATGTATAATTTATTCAAATAAACAGAATTACTAGTGATTCCCTTCATTCACACTCACGTGATTTAAAACGGTAGAAAATAGGGATAACAATAAATAAATATTTCATTTATAGATTTAGGCATATACATAGGCTTATCTATAGCCATCTATATCTTTTGTGTATAGGACAATATATTTACAATGCTAGAATTGTAATTTTACTGAAGATTCTTTAAATATATAAACTTTTAACAGTGTAGATCCCTCTTTATGTATGATGGATCACATTTTAGTAGCTCTAATGCTGCATGAGGAGACAAATGACACAGTTTAAGCTGACATACATCTAGATTTCCAGTTTACTATAATATGCACTAAATATTGCAAAGTTCAGGGTGTATGGTTTACAAATAAAAGTTTTACGATATTTTCTATATTTGTTTAATTACCAATCTTTTAAAAAAATTTTCAAAACTTACTTTTTACTGGAACTGTTTCTGGCTGCTCGAATATGTTCTCAATGCTGCTTGGTCTCCACTGAACAAAACCTTCAAATCACAATACACAAAATGTAAATAAATAGAAATTACATATATCAGTATATGGATAACTCACACATGTTTATTTACAAAGGCTTACACTATTGTGTAAAGCTCTACTTTACTCTAAAAGAGTAAAAAATGAGCGGAAATTAAAATATATTTAATATATTATACACAATATAGATAGATATTATTCTTAAACTTTTACAATACGCCTAAAATTAAATACTAAATATACTATATTTCAGTGCGAAGAGTTTATTTTATTTTTAATTATACTTCATCCGGTTTAAAAAATTGATAATTTATTTAAAATATTTATTTTACGTTTAAAATGTTTAAGTAAAAGTACAACTCATATTTTTAAATAGCAAATATCTACCTTTTAAGACACCTAAACCACCTATTTACAAACACAAAAGCATATAAAAATGTGAACATAATCGATATAAAACACTATATTCTATAATACAAAAAATATTCTATTCTTAAGCCGTCGTGTAATTATTTTCATTTATATTTCAACCAAACTGTAACTTTTGAGATTAAGGATCTCCAATAATATTCTATGGAAATCATTTTTTCTGATATAATCTTATTAAGATATTTAGTCATCCAAAAGTAATCTCATGTAGTAAAAAATTAAATAAAACAATCCCGACCACATATAAATCCCAACAGCATTTTAACCAAAAGACAGTTTCAAAAATACTCATACTGAATGATACCTTTGCTGTAACGTTTCTTACAATGTTGAAAAAATGAAAAATATTTCTACGATTCTATTTACTATGGCATGTCTGTCAGTACTGACAAAAATATGATTACAATTTAAGACACCTATAATTCAATGTAGCATTCAATTTTGATACTATACCGATTCTATACGATGTTTTAGATGTAGGTTCTATTTTGTTGATTTTATTTGCTTTGTTTATAATAAAGCAAACTTATTATTTCAAATTTATATTTATATTTATATTTATATTTTTATTGTTAAAATGACAAATATGTATTAACTGAATTTAAATATATTCCTTATTTGTTTCCTCTATTTAGTACACTCTGTACGTTTTGTAAAATATTTCACTTATTAATTTCACACTTCTTTTCTTTATAATTAATCATTGTAATTGTTGTAAAATTAAATTGACATATATATACTTTAATTTATAGTTAATATGTACCTAATAAAATAACAAATTCTGTTGCAAGCTAAGTGCAGGAACTCTTAAGTATAGTCTAAATAGGACTGTTAGAGCCTGTCATATAGATCATGCTAAGTGTACAAAGTTATATTACATACATACAGTTGTATTATATAAATTATTTTTTTAGTATTAGGTACTCATTAAAAGTGTTAATTGCCTACAGTACATATTATATAAAATTTATAATAATGGTATAGTATTCCAAAATATGCATGCACTTGTCATAAATAGTATGCTTAGGTATCTATCTAAATTGGTTTATGTAGATCTTATAGCAAAGTTACGTACAGAGTGTATCGAAATTAATGTATTTTTATAAATCAATAATGTATAAAACCTATGACATTTTATAATAATTGTGTCTGTATACAAATACGTATAACAGTCTATATAACTCTCCCGCATATTATATAGGTAGATACACATTTATGTATTTTTGTTATAGTTAATAAAGTTAAATTTAAAAAAATAAAAAACCACATTAATTTCGTTATACCTAATATTTAATGAAGATAACATGTGTGTAGTTATGTTAATATGCTAAAAAGGCTTTAGCTCATCTAATGTTAATGTTGGCGGTCTTCAATATGTTTTATACCCCTCCAATAAATCAGATTTTTTCAAAAATTCAACACTATAATAATACAATATCTGAAAACTGTTCTTAGTAGAAGCTAAATAAAATCAATGCTAAAAATTATTCAGCAAATTTTCTCTGTTCCAAAGTTTTACAGAGCAACGCAAAGTAAGCATATTCTGTAAGTTAAAAGTTATCTTTTGCTGGAAATGTAAGAGTCATGTAAGAATATTAATTAAAACTTAGGTGACTGTTTCATATTTTTGCTTCATAATGCGAGAATCCACTATTATATTATTATTTTACAAAATAAATACACAACTTAAAGCAAAGTTTAAAAAAATCTAAAAATAGAATAAAAATGTCTAAAATATATGTTTAGGTGGTATATTACAAAAGTAAATAGACGGTAAAGTTGCATGCTATTTGTATTCATATGGAAATTGATGAATATGTCACGATCACCGTAATAGGTATCAAATATTACTTCTTTATTAAATGGTAAATATGGAAAAATAATATTATTACCTACCCTCTATATATTCTAAATTATTGCTATATTATAAATATATACAACTTTATTATTAGTAAAGTAATAATTATGCTTAGTAAATGAATATATGGATTGAGCGATAACAGATAAAAATAAATTACAATCTCATTAAATATTTGTTTGAATAAGCTCCGAAAGTATCTATAATAAGTGCCACGATTTAAAGTAAAAATAAATATTATGTATTGGAGCATTTAATATACTTTATAGCTCAATATATTGATTGCCAATAGCAAAACATATTCTTAAATGTCTGAAATGAAAATAAAAATGACTAATACTATAATGCATTATAATTAACAATTTTCTGTATAAGAACATCAGGAAGGAGCGATATTTGTTGAAATATTTCTTTTAAGTCAAGGCAGCGTCTGGACTACTGTAAACGCTATATGCTAAAAATTATTTCTGTCATATATCAAGAACACTTCTTACGCTCACAAGAGCAAATGCGAAAGAAAAATGTAAAATCTGGACTTAACTTGTAGAGTAAATCTTTACATTACTTGAAAGTAATAAAATTTCATCTTTAAAAAGTTGTATCGCGTTTGTTCACCATACTTATACAGCTAAGTTAATTGAAAAATGTCAATTCTATTTCTGAAATTTGTACATTAATGTTGTTCCTTACATACTTAAAAATATTCACTTACAACGGTTTGTGGAAATTTAAATGTTCATATTTTTTGTTATTCCGAGTATTTCAGAGTGTGTTATGTTGAGCTATTTAATTATACTTTTATTATTTGAATTTATGCAAAGCTATGAGAGATGTGTGTATTAATTCAAAATATATTTAATATAATTTAGACGAAATAATCATTCATATTTTTATCCCAACAAATATATTATTTCTCTGTAGTATAACAACAATATAAACAACAATAGCAATAATAATCTGTATAGTAATAAAAACAAGGGATTAGAATTATGTATTGACTCGCTTTCCGTATTCAGGCCACCTTAAGCGATTTTATTGACTACGTTTTTTGTATTCAGTTACTCATTCTTGTTATTGGATTTGTATAAAATTATATATTATATAAATAAATATTTTTCCGTTAAAGTATAATATTTTTATAATATATCCACTCCTAATAAATCTGTTATAATTATCATCAATGAGAAAAATATTTTAATTTTCAAATTAACTATTATATTTATAGAAGTTCTTTCGAATGTTGACAAATTCATAGTTTGAGAATTTCGAACGTTAACGAAATCATCAATGATAGAAGTTTATATTATTTATTAACGTGATTATACATTTAAAAGGAAACATTCAGCCATAACATATTATTAGCATCCAACCGGAGTTTTCTAGCAATACTTTTTTAATTCGAAAAATACGTTGCTTGGATTAAATCTCATTGAATATAACTTATTTAAAATATGTTTTAAATTTATTCTCTCAAAACTAATTTGTATACTTATTATATTTAAACATCCCAGATAATTCTACTACCTAATTTTATTGTGCATATATAAAGCAGTAATTTAAAAGTTAATCTATATATTTAAAGGGATTACGGTCATTTTTATTGATTGCTTATTTTGCTTTCAATTGCATATATCTTCCATATATTTGTAAAATAAAAATAGATTTTGTATAAAATTCAGACTCATTTTAAAATATTGATAACCGGATAATATGAATTAATCTATGTACATACATGTTATTATAATTTCTACAGGAAATAAAATGAATCAATAGTAAAATATTGAGAAAGTGAAGGCTCGAAGCCTACGATATAACATTAAAAGAATCAAAATGAATTAGTTCATGGACGTACCTGTAGCCAGTCCTACTATCAAGCACATAGTCAAACTAAATCCAGTAAGCATATTGTCCACTCGCTCCTAAAAAAAATGAGTCGGGCTTAATTTCTGGAAATATTTTTTAAACTGCAAAGTATTACTTATAAGTCATAAAATTACTTAAATAGGATGTTAGACTTAGCGCAGTGTAGGAGGGAAATTGAGGAAATTATTTTGATTGGTAAAGCTGTTTCTATTCTTTACCAATCGCTTTACTTATTTATTTATCTATATTCCCTCATGCCATTCAGTAATATCATATATAAGAACTTCAACTGAATTAAGCATTCGTTTTTATTCTTCTATTGGAGGAATATTATTTATTATTAATTGAATAACAATTTTTAATAATAATGATTATTATTTAATTATACTCAGGTAATTATTAATTGCAGTAGGCAAAGCACAATTATAATTTGATGTATTTTATTGTGTAATGTTGAACATATATATTATGTTTAAGCGAGTTTTCTTTATAACAGCACCGAATTATTAACATCAGACAATAAATTTCCTAATTTGACTATGTTAAACACTGTGTACTGTATGTAGCTTGGTAATCTAAATACTGCATATATATTGCGTAATAAGAATTTTCTACTGGGATTAGAAATATAGTTTACTGTTTTTAAAGCTTTATAAAGCTTACTAGTGACATTACTAATTTTATCTTTCAAATTTTAAAATATGTATGTAAAACTTAATTTTTTAATTTATAAAACATATGTATTAATATTTCATTTAATAAATTAATGGCACAATAACATAATTACAAAGAGACACATTTACATAATTAGTGCATTTAATCATGTGCATGACCATTAGATTCATCAGATATAAGCCGTTATGAAATAGTTGCTTTCCGAACTAAAAAAACTGTATTCGACTTGGATATAATACTGCAGATATATCTACAATATCTAAATCTGAACACTCGTCATGGGAAAGATAAATTTATTTCAACGAAGAAAAGTCTTTCTGGTCCCATGGAAGCTCTAACATAAGTGTGTAGACTTCAGAGTGAGCTAAAGCTACGCTCGCATTCACATGATGTAATGGGTAAAGTTGACACAATCTACAGTAAGGCGTATTGATAATTTTTGTCATCTATCAATTTATGCTATCAGAGTATAAGAGCACTTTTCAATGGGTCGATTTTAATGCACTGATGATTATACCCATAGTGTGTACAATGATAGTCCATCTTGTTTAGGTCGTAGACTGTGATATTTCATAAGAGCGAACTTGAAATTGAGTGAACATTAAACTGAGCGAAAGAACAAAGCAATATTGAAATTAGACAATCTTTAAATAGAGTGAACTTTAAACTGAGGAAAATTTTAATTAAGCAAAAATTGATGCGTTAACATACTATATAAACCGAGAGAATTTCACACTGAGCGAGCTTTAAATTAAGCGAATAAGCAATTAATGTGTCTAAGATAATACACTTATACATCCAGTATGGCAGGAAAACACGTCTTATTATCCTGACTTATTGAAAGTCAGAATAATTTCACTTTTTTGAAAATTCTATATTTCGCTCAGTTTAAAGTTACTCGCTATTTGTTAAAGATTAGTCATTTTTCTTGTTATACTTTAGGGTTCGCTTAGTTTAAAGTTCGCTTTTATGATAGTATAGGTACTGTTTAGGCTCGATTATGAACCTTGAAGAAAAGATGAGAAACAGCACTGCGTGACGGCAGCACACGCTCTTAAAGTGATTTATCAAACGGTATATTTACCATTTGAGGTAGTTTTCATGTACATAAAAAACATACCATCTATCGTATTGTTACTCTGTGCATGTATTCCAACATGAATGAAATAATTCTTTTATGCATGATATCATGAAAGGATCTATTATGAATTCTTGTGGGTATTATAATGTGCGTTTTACTTTAAATGAGACACTGAGATATGAAAAACTCGAATGAAGTAGTTTTCTGGATAAACATTTACAGTTTTTGTGTAACAGAAGAAAAAATAATTGCTGTTCAGGAATAAATTAAATTATGAACTAATCTCTGGAAATGTGTGAAATAAGTCTATGATTAAAATGTCCCAAAGAAATAAACTTCAGGCGGAATGGTAATGTAAGAAAAAGTACTGTTCACTTTTATGAATGAATAAGTAAAAAAGCCACTTAAAGTAATAAAATGATATTTA
>JAYRBW010016585.1:0-12944 GCA_036023295.1 Invenusta paracnida | reverse complement strand
CAAGTTTGAGTTGGGTGGCCGAGGATGATCAGGGAAGCTGTTATGACATTTCATCGAGAACTTCTCTGGAATGTGCGATAAGGTAAGACCGATTTTATATATGAAGCTTACATAATAATCTACGTTTGTTTAAGAAATGACAAATTACTTGAGTGATAAAGAACACCAAAAGTTAATTAAACCGTTGCAAGATGTATTACAGCAGAGATAATCAAATATAAAAGATTAAATTAACTCTAAAAGATTATTCTATTTGTATCAGCTTGTATTCTATATTACGTAATACTTGTTGTTGTCAACTTTTAATTTCAATGCGACAACTTCATGATATCAATATTGGATCATATTATGATCTAATTCAATCTTATAATATGTGAATGTCTCCGAGATCGTTTAATAATTTCTGGCTCAGAATAAATTAACTTATATCCAATTAAAAAAAAGGGATACAAATAAAAACAGCTGTATTTAATAATTTATGAAATATATTTATAAACATTTCATATTATGCATAAATAAGAATATTGAGAATTAATTGTAGTTCTTGTTTTATTGTTATAAAAAATTATATTTTTTGAAAAATAAACTATAAGCTATGCCTTTATACAGGTTTAATGATTTATTTTGATTTATGTCTTCACATTGAATAAATTAATGGTAATTGAATAATAATAATAACACATATTTTATTTTATGCGATACAATTATAAATAATACTTCAAAATATGAATATAAATGTACAATATATGTTCCTAAAAGTGAAAAGTCATTAAGAAAATAAAAATATGGAAACAAATACATGCACGCTTTCATATATGTTGTCAATTCGATATAAAGACACATAAATCAACCAACATATACAATAACATTATTAGCATTTTCTCTTTCGTTTAAAACGTAAGATGTACGTATTTTTTCAACAACCGAATTGTTCATCATTTTGCAACCAATTTTTAAATTAATTTTACTTTTAGCTGAATAACGTATATTATGTTACATTTCTAATTATTGCGATGTTGTCGTTTTGGTTTTGTAAAAGTCACTTGTTTTCTTTATTAATTAAATCAGTGTGTATCGACTGCTTACACCCTGAGAAAAAATGCCCGAATAGTCTAATTCATTTTGGAAGATGATATGTAAGACTGCGTATATTACTCGTGTCTTATAGGACATAGCGTCATTGAAATATGACCCAATGAAATGTAATAAAATTAATTATAATTTTCTATTTTCTCTTTACGCAGCTGTCTTCTAAGAGACCACTGCGTGTCTTTCTACCACAGCGAAAAGGACAATCAATGCATCGAAATTCTCTTCGCTGACGCACAAATCGAAAAAAGCGTTGGAGAGGGAAAAACATGGAAGAGATATAAGATGATCTGAAGAAACATGCCCCAATTTACGCTTATTTATCAAAAGAGAAATAAATGTGACTACCTAATAATATTTTAATACAATAATTTCACTCAATTCACTTATATACTGTTAAAACAGCTTAAAACAATATTTATAATTAATTATAATTAATTTTCATGTCATTATTGTTTTTAAAGCTGAAATATATTTTAATGTTATGAATGTCCATTTATACTTGCTACCTCCTTAATATAATATTAATATTAATAATATAGATATTTACTCATAAAAAATAAAATAATATCGAAATGTATTTCTAAAATCACCCGCAATTAAGTACGGCATACAGCATGTTTTACCGACATATAAACGTATCAGAAAGAACGGTAAATGTAAAACAGAAAGTTTACCGAAGAATGGTTTAACATTTTCAAAGAATGCTATTATAGAACGCAAAAAGAACCCTTACGAACCGAAAAAAACGCTTAAAGTGTTCATTTCGGATCTAAAATTTACAGAATACCAGGAAGTTTAATAATTTAAAAGTGGAAGGGAGGGGATAGGGGGTTAGCGTGACTTGAAAGCAAAAAGAACCCGGAAGGGATTGGCGATTAATATGAGAGTGACTCTTTTATTTTCATGAAAGTGTCTTGTATTTTTGTTTTTGTTTTATCCTTTAAAAAATCCCAAAATTCATGAATAATATTATAAATGCGTGTAAATCAAGTTAAAAGAATTATGTGGCATACTATTGTTGTCTGACACCTTATTATCAGTATAGTATCAAATTCATATTTTTGGCATTGTATCCTTGGCAAATGCTTTCGCAGTTGTTTGTCTGGCGGCGATCCAAGAATTTCACCTTTAACACCGCGACACAAATGCCCCCGTCTTGAACAGCCGTCCTAGGCAGGAGCTGTACTCAAGTTACGCGATTTGGGCATTTCCATTTAATCAATTATTAAAAAGTCAAGCAACAATTTAAGGCTATCTTGGTAAAAAAAATAGTGCATTAAACAGGCAAATTGTATTAATCAAATAATTTATAGACGAATACAGACAGCTACTTCTCAGAGATATCGAGAAAAATATCGCAACAAAATTAATCTAAATGGGTGGAGAAGGTTGTGGTTAATTATTATAGAGCAATATAGGTCACCACGAAGAATAATCCTTTTTAAGAAAACCATTTATTATCTTAAAATGTACAACATTTTATTATCATAATATTATGTACAGAAATTATGTATTCTATGGCTTTAAATGACAATCCATTTGTACTGTAGTATATGATAGGGTATCTATGGATATTTGAATATTTGAGTATGGACATCGATCAAACATTGAGAAATATTGACCAAATATTGAACCGTATTTCTATTTTGTAATAATGTAAAGATGAAACTGCGTGCACTTGCACGACAATGCATGGTCTTAAGTTTCGCATCACAATACTGATTTTTTTACTGAAAAGAGTGCTCGTTTATTGCGCCAATCACCTTATTTACCAGATTTGAACAGGTACAACCGACTGATCTTTAGCCATGCTTGAAATGAAGAGAAACAAAATGAAACTGCGTATACTATCAAAGTACTGCGAACTTTTTAAACTGAAACTCTGACGACACTTATTTGACACCAGTTACAATTCGAAAGTTAGGGGTAAAATTGGTTGACCATTGCAGAAAAGTGATTGAAGCTGGTGGTATACCTATATATTATGTATATACATATATGTCTATGTGTTACTGACATTATATCGATAAGCTTCATGTTTTTTTTAAAAACGAAATTTTTTTCGTGATGACCTACAAATTCTATTTATTTTGTAATGTATTTTGAGTGACCTAAGTCTTATTAATTATTAGTCTTTGGTTATTAGTATAAGATCATTAAATAATATCAAATAACATGACAAATAATTTCGGCTCTACGAATTTTTCCCTTATTACAATTTTTATAAATTTATTTCTAATATTTCTATTATTTGATTATAACTTGATGCAATATAATCTATGGGGTTTGTCATAATTAAAAAACCGTAAATACAGCTATAAGTTATCCACATAATATGTAAAAAAAAAGTGAATATATAGTCAGTATAGAATCTTTCAAACAATTTACAGTAAGAACACGTAAATAAGATTCGTCTCATCATATTGTTTAGCGTAGTGTTTGTGCATACTAGGGTATACATATATGCATATTAATACCTATATACACGGTAATGAAATCAGCAGGAATGCATACTCCCTTTCGTCCAATACAAGAACGAAACCTCATAAACCTCTTAGAATGAGTCTGATCTTGATGCTGCGATGGTTACGGCGACACTGCTGACATCTAACTGGTTAACTACACTACTGAATCAGAGGTTTGCAGTCTGAGATCTTCTTTCACGCTACCTAAAGGGGTGACTGACTGCTTGATCAACTTACAATAAAATACACCAGGTAACAAGACATAATACCTAAGTTTCACTTGCAGTAATTGGCGCATTCATCAGCCTCAATTACTTAATCAGGTTCTCGCTTACCTCTCTTGCGTGGTATGTAGCACACGACAGACATATCGTAATTCATCGAACACAGTAAATAAGTGGACAATTATAAAGGAGAGATGTTTGGCTTATAAATAGGTATAGCGTGTTTTGGTTGTATTCATCATTAAATGATTCGCCTATAGAATTGTTTGTTAATGCTTAGTTGGTCTAGCTATTGAGTAAACACAGAAATTTCTATTTATTAACACAATCACCCCACTTAAGAAGGATTAATATGTCTTGGAGACCACTAAGGAATACACAGTTTTAGTTACAGAAGTCTATCTGTAGTAGTAAATAGTGACATATTATACTACGTCTAATTGACAAACAACTATTTCGATCAATAACAGAAAGTGAATCAACTATATAACAGAGTTTAACACATTTTTGAAACTTCAATTTCTGTGGATCTATCTGTCAATATCTCATTCACATTTCAGGTAAGATAATTCTTCTTTTTGATCAAATAATGTCAATTTCAAATGTTCCAGCTTATACCTATAGTCCTATTTATGGATATTTTTTATAGGGGAACTTTGTGAATTTATGAAAATACAAATAAATGTCTGTTAAGTTTTCTCAAGTGTTCGTTATATTTTAATTTTCAATTTAATTATATATTGTGATATAATATATAATTATAATCAGTAATTTTGTAAATACATCAATTTGTATAGCAAACTTTTTTCAATTTTAAATTGAACCCATTTGTATTTAGCTCCAGATATAGGATATATTTATAAATATAAATAAGCTATACGTTTGTAGAGAAAATATATAAACTATATTTCTTTCAGTTAAATTGCTTCAAAATACAAAAGGTTTAAAAACGCGACAATTTCATTATTATTCAACAGAAGATTTTTGCTACCAAAATGTAAAATCGTAGGTATTGACCATTTTTGCAAAAAAGACCAAAAAGGGAACTGAGAATTAACGTACTGCAATAATATTACACTTTTCAATATTATTTTGAATGCATATGTATGTATCATTCATCTCTTCTATTTAAATATATACAATTCAATTTATAAGCATTATATAAATTACAGATATTGAGCTACATGGGAATATCTTAAACTTGCGATGCGATATATATAATTTATTGCAATGTAGATATGTAAATAATATGAAACACGTGTATATGATTATATCAGTTTAGGAATACACTGAGCATACTATGACATGTCCGATAACGACAGAGTTTGGTCTCATTCTGACAATAAATTTCCTGGAATGTCAGGATTTTGGGGTTAGATATGAATTATAATTTCTGTTTTTAATTTTAATCTTATGTACAATGTGTGAAAGGCAAAGTTTCTAAATATTTGAAATGGAAGGATGAACTATACAAAATGACACAAGCAGTATTGCCGACGGAGAATAATGCTTGTATTTTATTTACAACAGCATTAGCTAAGTGAATAAAAGTACCTAGATTGTATCTATACATTATTTTGCTATAATGTTTCAAAATGTATTTCTTAAAATGAGATATATAATTAAACAGCTATAACAAATTCCTATTTAGTAACCCAGTTACTAAACCAATACAGAAAGCTTGTTAGATTAGTCCAGCCAATGTCATGTGCAGAGCGTGTTGCGTCACCTCCATGCGGTTCACTCCGTAAATACCATAGTAATGCCCCGTACACACGTTCACACGGTCAGCGTCAAGCCGGCTCGGCGAGCCTATCATTTGGCTTGATTACTTTGCTTGACAGAAATTAAACTTCTTAAATATTTTCTGTCAAACCAAATTCGTATTGATCTATAAAATGCAACACGTGATTAATTTGCAAGCGTGTAGCTGATGATTGTGTCGATTCTATTATTAATGTTTTATTGTTTAGGCAAAACGAATATTATTTCATCAAGCCGGCTTGAAACATGTGTACAGGGCATAAATTATTACACTTTTATCTTCGAATCATATTACATCAATATTCTCAGTGAATTCAGTTTACCCGGTCTCTTATTTTGACTAAATTAATCAATGTCCCATATACACGTTCAAATCGGCTTGTCAAGTTAAAATTTCAAGTCAAAATTATTAGCCAGCATTAAACCAGCTATTGATTGACTTGACAGAATAAACATGTTAAATATGTTCTGTCAAGCCAACACGTGATAAATTTGCAATCGCGTATTCTGAAATGTGTATTATTATTGTTGATTGTTGATTGTTTAGGCAAAACGAATGTTATTTTATCAAGCTGGCTGTAACATGTGTACTGCAGGGCATTAAAAGTCTTTAAAAAGGTTTAAAAACATTTTGAAATAAGAAATGGGACCACCCAATTATAACAAATATAACACAGTTACAACATGCCCAGATGAAGTAGGATTCAAATAATACAAAATGTAATCGAAAACATGAGTATGTGTGTAAAACATTTGGTGCAGAGATAGTTCACACGCAACATGCACTTTGTGATAATTCATAAATCGATAACATTAATAAGAGCAATCAGTGATTAATGAATAAAATGTAATAAATAGACGATCAAGACAGCATGAGTCGAAGCAGCTCAATACAGCTGACCGCTTGGAAGTCCTCACCCTCCTGGATGGAGCCCTACGTGCTGAGTAGACATGGCACCACCATTCAGCGGTCCAGTTTCATTCGGCCCTGCTATCGAGAGGTCACCGACATCAGACACACCTTCCAGCGCACTGATATGGACAAAGCAGAGGGCCCTTGTGAGTTCACTGCCAACCTGAATCTACTAGATTTAATCTGGGAAATTATTTAAATTTTCTTTAACTTCATTATTTTTTAATAAAATTAATTTTAATGCGAAATATTTGTTTCCATATTTAAATTAAAACATGCCTTTCTCTCATTATACTTCATTACCTGGTTAATTTCTAAGCTTCCTATAAAGGAAATGTTTTAAAAATTTGCATAAAGTTTAAATAAATAATTTACTAAAAACTTAGTAAATTATTTTGTTTTAATTTTCGAAAAAAACAATAATTTTTTGTTAATATTTTTTATAAGGATGCTTATTTTTATTGTTAATTAAATGAAAGTAATAATTACCTGCTTCAAGATTAAAGATTCCATTGATTTCAAGAAAGAAATACTTTTTATAATATAAAAAATATACAAGTGATAAATATCACCGAAAGTTGTATTTTTAGAGTATTGTCGCATGACCAGCATTTCGAGTGCACAAAAGTGAATATAGCCCTAAAATTTGGAAAAGTCACGGAAGCTTGTACTATTCTATTTGTTCATTTAAAAATGATAAAAAAAATTGGGATGGGTTTTAAAGCCCTCCTCTGTATGGATAAAGTTATTATTGTGCAGACCTTGTTCTGCCTATAAGTGGGACACGACAATGAGCACCAATTATGTGTGTTGCTCTAAACACTATCGATCGTGTTAGCACTCCTGTCAAATTGTTATCAACTCTCTTTGATCTAAAGTGGTATTCAACTTAGCCTCGTCTATTACTAGTGTCCGTCTCGGTGACTTAAGGCAAACGGGTTTTTATGTCGTATAAAGATGAACAATTCTCACTCCTATTCACAAAATAAGTAATATATCTCATTTATTCAGAAAGCTATAGCAAACAGATTTTCACTGAAAGTACGATTTAAGAGTAGAGTTTGGATTTTAAATGTGTCTTATCCTTTATTAAGCGAGTTGAAAAGGAGAAAACTGAGTTTTTTAATTTGATGCAGAATGACATTTTTACATTACTATTTTATCTTACTCCAACATGTGAGATTTAGGGTGGAATGCGAAAACCGTCCTAACTGAGTTATGAGCTCCTAAGTCTTAAGGAGATCTTCCAACCATTGAAAATCACTGCTAAAAGTTAGGAGATCCTTATAGTTTTGAGGAGCTCCTAATTTAGTTAGGACAGATTTCGCATTCCACCCTTAGGCTTTATTTTAATCTGTTTCAGTGTAAAGTATGGATTATAGGTCTGTCAGCCAAAGAAATTAATTATCTAAGTAATTTAAAAATGACTTTTAGATTTTCAGTTTAGATGTAATCAAGTATGTAAACATGCAATCGGATGCATATTCAATTAATAATTCTGTGCGCTCCCATTTGGTTAGTTTTTCATTGATTTTCCGTATAATTGTGCTTGTAAGCGTTTTAGACATTAATAATGCCCTTAACTGTCTTCCGCAAAAGCATTTAAATTCATAAAAAATCAAAATTATGGCGTCCCTCAGACTTTCCTAAAATGATCAATAAACTCTTTCGAGTGGGTATGTATTTAATTTACCTGGTTTTAAGAGAATTTTAGATGCAAATAAGAAATAAATATTTTTGTCTCTATGATTAGAATATCAGTTTCTTCATTAATTAAGTGATTGTAAACATGACAAATGGTAGAATTAAAAAATACTTAAATTATGACCTTGCAATTTTTATAGTTCTTGAATAATTTTTTTTTCTATTTTAAAAGTTAATGTGAATTTATTTTGTTAAATAAGAATAAAGCAATAAATAATATTTGCTAATATACATCAACCTTTCTCTTAAAACAGGTTAAATTGGATATATTAACATTTGACCTACTTTTACTATTGCTGGATAAATAAGCACTTTGTTAAATTTAATATCTCTGTTTGTTAACTTCCGACAAGTTTGACAGCTAAAGAACATTTTATAAACTAAGCTCTTTAGAGTTTTATTGTGTAAATATGAACATGTAACTCACACCAATGTCATGTGCTCTCTATTCCAGTTCCTCAAAATAAGGGTCCGGATCGTTTGATTCCAGGAAATGTCAAGGTAAGCGCATGTACAGTCTAAAACTTGATATATGTAGAGGTACATTAGGTACATTTATTATTTATCTTTATTTAAAATAAGATATTTGGACTATATCGATCAAATTACACACAGAAAAAAGATCATATTAAAACATTGAATTTACATAAATTTCTATTTTTGAATCTTTGAATCTTAAAAGACATATTTTCAAATGTATTAATAATTCTCAAGTACTACATAATAATGCTGATTATTATTTACATGGAAAATGAGTATTTCAATGCACAGGTTGAAATTACTTAATGTTGTTCAAAGTAAATGCTTAAACATTTGCATTAAATATGTAGTAATAGTAAATATTTCCTTTTTAAAGAAACCTGTGCCAATCAGGTTCATTTAAATACATACATTATGAAATATAATAATAACAAAGTATAACAATTATTTATCTCCTGTAAGCTATATTTTTCAATCATAAGTTAAACATTTTTTTATCGAGAAGAGAAATATTAAGTCAAAGTTGCTTTCGTGGAATATTATTATAAAAAAAACGCATTTTCTGATGGTTTGAAAATTGCCATTATCATTTAAAGATAAACTTATATATAAACGCTGGTTAATCTTTTTATTGAAAAATTGGAATATAAACTTTTACAGTTGGTATTATCATATGAAAGCTTATTTTAAGTCAGACGTTTATTTACTATTTATATAAAATTGGTAGATATATATATCAGATTAATTAAGTATATTTTTATAGCTAAAAGTTGTATTATAGGTAGACATATAATAGTACATCTTCAAGGAAAGTTTAATCTCCAAACGAAATAATTTTCATCAAATAATGTAAAAAGTTATTTATGTATTAAATCAATTTCATGAGTTGAATTTAAATATCTAAGATGAACTCGATTTTGGAAACAATTTAAACCATTTTTGTACACGTCTGAAGCATTACGTGATTAAATACCAGACTGTTTCATTATAATCATTTTATGTTCACTGTAGGCATTGTATATTTTATAGAATATTATGTTTATTAGCACCGAGTAAGAATGGCAAAGGCTGTCACTCTGTCACTCTTCAAACTTTCGTGTTTTATTCATTATTCCCCTTTAAGGACATTACAAAAATCATAAATACTATTATAAATGTTGTGTAATTCTTTTCATGTTTCACACTAAAACTGCATTTTGCCTCTTTGATCAGCCATATATGGAGCACATCATTTACCCGAGTTAAAAAATGTACTTAATTAAATAAAATCAAAATGTCACGCAAGAATTTGCCTTAAAAATGAGTGCATTATGACAAAGAATTTTACTTTAGTCATGTAAATAGTTTGAGTGACAGGTCCTCTTAATTAATAGTCCATGTTCAGTAAATGAATAAAGAGACTGTGGTACAATAGGAATTCGAAACATTTTATTATTCTGGAAACTGTCTTGGTCCTATATAAGTGGATAAAATTGGCGTCATTTTGTTCTTGCAGCCCGTATTTATGGAGTGCTTTGAGCCCTTCACTTTCCTTCCCAGGAAACGAAGAGTCCTTCCAAAAATCACAGGTGAGAGAGACTTCAAAGCCTTCACTCTATCATCTTCGCTTCTTTGCATTACATCTACAATTGCGTACCATGCATTCATAGAGAACTCCATAAAAGTTTCGTTTAATTTACTGTCAATTTCAAATAAAATCTGTATCGACAAAATTAATAATTACCAATAATTTATTTTGTTATTCGATGTTATTCAATAAAAAGGTGTTAAGAAACCGTCGCCGTTCGAACGTCGCCGTATGTTGGTTATTTAATGGTGGAGTGCAAAAACCGTCCAGACTCATGAAGAAGCTCTTCCAACATAAAAATAATTGTATTAATACGAAACAATACTACGAAATATCAGTATAAATGAGCTAACTGACCTAAATATGAGGGTGTAAATGAGGTTATTGTTGTTTAAAAAAGATTCGTTTGGTTTATATTAATTTAAAAATCATTTTTATATAGAAGCTCCTCGAGTTAGGATGGTTGTCGCAGTCCACCAGCTAAAAGTATAAGACGAGGAATAAGACGAGTGTACAACTACCTTGTTTATAGTTTAATGTGAGTTTCATCGAGATTGGATTCTTGATATTTAATTAGTCTCCAGTTTCGGTTTCATTCATGAGTTATATATAGTACAAGCTTACCGTTTTGACAGACTGCAAAAATAGTGTTATAATAGCGCATTCCCTAAGCAAGTATGTTATCCTTATATTCCATTAGGCCTCTTTTGCGCATATATATCCGGGGGCGTTGTGGGGATTATTTTCGTGGATTTCAATTAGATATATATACATGTATTTTTATACAAAAAGATTGTTCATTTTTACAAAAGAAGTGCATTTTAGGTTGTTGTCATGTAGCCACCTCTTTGGATGCACATTAGTAAATATATGTATATTCTAAAAGTTGTAGAACTTTATTTTGGGAAAAGACATGTAGATTTACATAGTTTCATTTGCTAATTTAAAAATCACAGCAAAATACTGGAATAATCCCATCTCTCTCCTCGGTCCTCGATATGGAGAGGCTTAATGTTACCTAATAATCAGATAATGTTGACTAATTACTTATGAATATATACTTAACTTTATAAAAATTATCGACTGGACTTATTTAATATGCGCTATATAAGACAAGATAAGATAAGACGAGATAAGTACTTTATATTACTTTATTAATATATACATATTAATTAAATTTTAAATTATTCAATCTACGAAAAACCAAATTGTTTTCTAGATGATCAATGTTACATATACTAAACAACTCCGAATGAAATCGATTATTCATCCTTTAGTGGTGACATTTTTAACGGATGAAATAAGCGACAAAGTTCAAGCTTACATAACTAGGTTTCCTGTATACTCTATAACACTGCTTATTCTGGTGTCTGTGATAATAATCCGTCAATTGCATTCCAGATAACCGGATCATGGACTTTGATTACCAGGGCACCAATACTCCAATGAACTTCGGACCCGGCGGTCGAACCCGGGACACTTCTTCTATCACGGGGAAAGACTATACGAGGAGAAAATTTGTGAACGGACCAGGAGGACATCTTGTAGTTGAAGGTATCAGCAAGTGCCATTTATATCTCCAAAAGGGAAAAATCATCGATTATGTCATTAGTGACAATCATAGACTTTGAATAGAACAATATTAAATTAATAATAATTCATTTAAAGTCTATGGTGACAATATACTGTAGTAAACAAGTTACTAATGGTTTTTGAATATACAACGTATACTTTTAAGGATTATAATAAAGTAATTAAAATATATATGTACTACTGATATTTTTGGTAAGTAGTACAATAGAATGTAGTTCATTTTAATAAAAATAATAAAAATATAATAATATAAATAATTGTAGGATATATTTCTCTTAATAGTAATTTTATAATTTTATAATTATTTACATACCAAGAGTGATGACTTACTATCCTAATAAAATATTATGTATTTGGCAATACAAATATTCTGTAAAACATAGTAGCTAAAATGTTATCTTTAATTTAATATGTCGAATATAGTTATAGAAATTATACATTTTTAAAATAAGTTTTAAAGTCATTCATAAAATATAATACATTCAAACAAACGGTGTAAATTTTTTCTTTTCTTTTTTAATCTGTAGGTACTTTAAAAAAAGCTTGATGCATTAAGCTATAGTTCAACTTATTGCAGCACAGCGTGCCTTTAATGAATCTTTTTAAAAAGAAAACGCCTCTTCCTTCCTTAAATGATAATAGCAATTGTTCCAAATTTCAGCGACAAAAATACTGATCACACTAGTTACTGCATAAAGCTTTAGTATAATATAATGGGCATAAGTAGTATGTATACTTCTATTGTGTACACACTGCTATTTTGAATACATTCCCAAATGTCTTCCCACACTATGTGTGATATCATTATGGCTCATTGTTTATTTTTTAATCTATTCTCAAGCTTATGAATTGTGTCAATCAAGTTTTGATATATTAGTATTTTCATTGACTAGTCAAAAGACTGTATCTTTACGGTTGCCATATATTTCCACCTGTGATACAGGTTACAAAAACTAACGTTATATTTTGTTAACTGTTAGTATTAAAAGCAATTCATAATATATAATATTATGGTACTAAAATAATGATTAAAATAATATGTTTGTAAAAAACTCATAATCTATGCCATAGAGTAATTAATCACAGAGTTGCCACTCTTATTGATTTCATATACAACGCGCTGTAAATTATCGACAACAAAA
>JAYRBW010016574.1:0-12945 GCA_036023295.1 Invenusta paracnida | reverse complement strand
GGGTATTTAAAAAAGCTTAAATCAATATATTTACAACTACTTCTAAATTTATTGATTTATGATTTGTTTATTGATTTTAGCGTAAGATTTTACCAAAATTTAAATAGAAATAATTTGGGACGCTAAAATACGGGATCGCCCACTTGCCTTGCAGCAGAGTGGTTTGCAATTCATATTGAACTAGTCAAGTGTAAGCAGGGCCATAAGCTAGCCCAGGCAACTGCCCCCCTGGATTTTTCAGAATAGCCCCCCTCCTTAGGGCTTAGTTAGGTAGGCCCCTATAGATGTTTTTGGCCCATAATATGTCAGATTTACAATCTCATTTGTGACATATAAAGTTTTCTCTGAGTCTGGATAACATGACTATATAGTCATATATGCACAAAAAAGGGCTAAGCCTTCATTTAAATATAAATTTGAGGAGCCCAATTATAGAAAAGACAAACAGCCATCCCATTACCATTGGCAACATAAATGCAGGGGCTTTATACTTACATACTCATAGTCTATATAATCTATATATGTCATGACTCATAATCTCATATGAGTATAGATTGATTACAGCAATAATATTAATAATATATTAAAAGCTATCAAAATATGAGGTAATTTTAAATTATGATATTTCAGTATTGCAGTTTTTTCCCCATGAAATTCTAAATAGCTTGGACTATAAATAAATTTTTGTTGTTATAATAATCAGATTAACAATTAACATTAAGCTTTATTAAGCTTAACAAAATATTAATTGGATTAAAATATTTTTGTAATTGGAATATTGATTTGACTAACTATATTTTTGCAAACTGGAAGCTTAGTAAATTATCAATTGGACTAAAATTATTTTAGTGATGATTGGATTAATTGTAGCAAAATATCAATTGGATTAAATAATATTTTAGTGAATCAGAAGCTTAGTGATATATATACATTTGACATTTTCTTTAAATTTAATCAGAAACTTCTATAGTCTAATGTGAAATAACTTAATCTCTTATAATCCTAAATTATTAAATGCTTTTTATGAAGATAAAATAAATTGATAAAATATTCAAATATAACTAGTTAAAAGTAATGTATATTATTTTCATTGAACATTATAAATAGATGTAACATAATTAATTATTTGGGAGACTAACTTGCTTTAACAAATAAGAGTGTATCTATTAGAATATATATATATATTAAATGGACAAATGAATCAAGTGGATTTCAATCTCAGTTAAAATTATAAACAAACCTAGCATACATACATTTTTATGTTCTGTTACATCTAGTATAAAAATGTCTAATACAATATCTTAAAACCATGTTATTCATAAAAGTTTGTCACAGGTTATAGTTAAGCTCTAAGTATGGCTAGATTCTGGCACTACAATGAGGTCAGCATGAAGATTTTAGCCAGGAATAAATCAGGAATAAATTAAGGAAGAACATGTGTAAAGAAAGCTATAGAACTTGTCCAGGATGAGACTTTCTATCTTCAGTGGTCAAAGCTACAGTTGTATCATTAAAAGCATAGTTTCTTATTCACTTATGTGATGTGTCCTTCAGCTCATAATAATTGGACCCCATTCTCACATGTCTGTGCCATTTCAAAATGTGCTGACATGACATTTTAAGAAGACAATAAGGGATATTTATGATAAAATAAACAAAAAATAATAGTTATAAGAATTAAACTAATAAATAAGTTATATAATAATGTAAAATAATTAAAACAGTATACAGTTAGTGTATATTATTAATATTTGTACTTTGTGTTAGAAACCACATTTAGAAACTACATATAAAAATTACAGTATTACAAATTTTTTCCATAAAGAAGATAGATCAAATCAAGAATAAACATAACTACTTCCCACTAACTAACTTTATTAATTACCACTATTTATTTTTCTAAATAAATATATTTTATATGAACTATGATTAAATACTTCACTTTTAATACATCACTGGTTAAAATTGATCAAATAAAGCAGATTTTATTAAACTTTAATGCTTTTGACAAAAGGTATTGATTTTTTGAATTAGGAAAAATGATTTGAAAATAAAAAATGGAAAACTATTACATACTATGAAAAGAGACCTTTCATTTGATGTAATAATCAAAAAATAAAACAATATAACAGACATATAAAAAAATACTAACTAAAAATTTGAGCAATTTTTTGTTGTTTTTTTCACTTTTTGGTCATACTAAGCATTAATAGTTTAATTTTTCTAAAATAATATATTTTATATGATCTTTGATAGACATTTCCCTTTTAATACATTATTGGTTAAAATTGATCAAATAAAGCAGATTTTATTAAACTAATGTTTTTGACAAAAGGTATTGTTTTTTTCATTGTGAAAATTAATTGAAAATATTATTTTCAAATAAAAAATGGAAAACTAATACATACTATGAAAAGAGACCTTTCAATTAATGTATCATTTGGTATAATAATTAAAGAATATAATAATATAACATCTAAATATTTCTGCTCAAATTTTATTGATTTTTCTCTACTTTCTGGCCATAAAAGGCATTAATAATAATAATTTTTCTAAAATAATATATTTTATATGATCTATGATCTATTATTTCTTTTTATTACATTACTGGTTAAAATTGATCAAATAAAGCAAATTTTATTAAACTTTTAAAAATATAGAAAAATACAACAGCATTGTCAATGTTTTTTACAAAAGGTATTCTTTATTTTCATTATTTGGGAAAAATTAATTGGAATGACATTTTTTAATAAAAAGGGAAAACTAATACATACTATGAAAAGAGACCTATCAAGTTGTATCATTTGGTAAAAAAATTGAAAAATATAAATAAGATATTAAACATAAGTCTGTAAAATACATAATAAATATTTCTGCATAAATTTTACTGATTTTTCTACCCTTTTTGGCCATAAAAGGCATTAGGAATATTAAATTTTCTAAAATATTATATTTTATATAATCTATGACTTAATATATAAGTTTTAGTACCTAACTTGTTAAAATTGATTAAAAATAAACAGATTTTATCAAACTTTCAACAATTAAAAGATAACATAATATTGACCATATTTTTGTCCGAGTTTATTGATTTTTCCAATTTTTTTGTGTATAAAATGATTTAAAAATATATTTTAAAATTTAAAACTGTAAACTAATATATAATATAAAAAGATACCATTCAATTCATGTATAACTTAATAAAATCGGTTTAAAAGTACAAATGTTATTGTTAATTTATATAACAAAAGTAATGCTTTTTTGATAAATTTTCATAGAAATAAGACCTCAGATCACATGAGAGCTTCCTATATAATACACTGCAAAATTTCCCCCTTTTAAAATGGCCATAATTTTTGTATTATTAAACATACAGTCAAAAAATATTTACATATTTCGAATCAGCACCACCAGGAGCAACTTTTAGTAACACAAAGGTGAAAATATCTAATAAAAATTCTCACTGAAGTCACTATTGATGGCAAGTAATTATTTTAAGCTAAGGTGTACTATATAGGAAAATTGAGATATCAGCAAGTTAAATTAATTAATTTTATCACATAACTATAAACTATCTGTATAAACTAAATGGCTTTTTAATACTAATTTTAGAGCAAGTAGCTTTTTGGAAGGGAGAGTAAATTTTTAAATGCACTTGCATCTTTAAAAAAAATGGTGCAAAATTTTATTTAATGAGCTGGTTGTAAAACAGCACACATAATATATAATAGATGTATAATTACTATAATGCTTTTTCTGTTATAACAAATATTAAAGTATTTTGTTCTTATACTCTGAAAATTTATTTGTTGTGTGATATATTTTATTATTGTTTTTTATGCACACTTAGTCCCACACTTAGTCTTTTGTTTTTTATTCAAATAAAGTTAAATATTTTTAATTATCTAATAACACTAACAATCATTAGTATTAAACATTCGGGAGTAATTTAAAATATGTAATCTTTTTGTCTGGCTGTAAATATTTTTTAAATGCAGCATGTGCATTTTGATTGTCTTGTATATATTATTTAAAGCTCTTTACATATTATCACTAATAAAATGGATCATTTATCCTCAAAATAATATTTTTATATACTATACTATAGGCATGTAAAATGTTCAATTTGTTTATAACAACATTTTTAACTGTGTCCCTTTGAGTGTCATTATAGGCAAATTCTACTGTACAATACATTTTCAAATTCGTGATAATAGGTTTCTCATATTACTATCATTACATCTAATGACCATAACTTTAATCACATGTTTAACAGCTAATAGCTATACATATATAATTTTTAGCAAGATATATTATTATTTTTAAAAGTTTCAAGCTTAGAGGTAGTAACTAATAAAAACTTAGTCAGTAATGTTACTGGCATAAAATAGGATCAAATAAATTTAATTTTGTTAAAATATATTTTTGTTTATTGAATTTTCTTTTGTGTTTTATGATAATTAAAATATTAACTTGTAATATTCAACAGAGAATATTTTATTAATCAAATAATAAAACTATGTGTCAATTATTATTGAACAATATACTATGTACAAATCATCATTGGATATTGGTATGAATAATTGACACTTACAAAATTGACCAGTAAGTCAAAATTTACATAGCTACCCTAATTATTTCTAGAGCATACAATAGACATTTCTGTACATAGATATTTACCTCAAAAGCAATTTGCAATATTAAATACATATGTATAACTAAATACATATGTCATAAAGAAAAAAATGAATTTAATGTTTTTAATGTTATTGTGTTACTTATACTATTTTTAGAAAATTACCCATAACTTTATTTTTAATACATATTATTATCTTTTAGTAATCTTACAATTTCTGATATAATTTTGTACTGCAAATTATAATTTATTGTGTACATCTTTTGATAGGACACCTCATGATGTCTAAGAACAGTACAAATAAATCTGCTTTCACGTTACTTGAGGATCGTCTGCAGAAGTTGGACGAAGTTGACCAGAAAATCTCCCTCATTCTTCGGCATGCTGGTAAGGCCTTGGAAGAACTCGCCAAGGATAAACCGGTTCAGAAACAAGTTGACAGTCACACAGGCAACTTCTCAAAGGCTGTCAAGGATGTAGAGTCGGAAATGCAAACTCACATCAACTACCTTAATCAACTGTCTACAGGGCTGCCCTTTGAACCCTCTTGCTATGCAGAAGAGTTGGACCGAGACCTTTCCCTGGACAAGCTCAAAGTTTTAGCTGGTCATATGTCCCTGTTGAGGTCTCAGCAACAACAAGCATCCAACCAATCTGTGCCAATGGAAACTGAGACTAGTGAATCTGAAGTAACAGGATCCATTCAATAACTTGTTTTTATACTTATTGTAAATAGTTAGATATCATTGTATTGAACTATATTATATGTTGTATATAAATGCAAACTTTTTATAGTTGTATATGTAGTACCTGTAAGACAGTCATTTATATAAAATAAATATGTATTGTTTTTTATTGTTCGTTTTGACATTGCACATTATAAGTATTTGATTTTGAGCTGTTTCATTTCTAATATGTTTTGACTTCATGAATATGTAGCTCAACCAAACATTTTAATTTATATTTCGTGACTTATTATTCTAATTAATGTTTAACCCTTGAATTCTTTTGAGCGAGTTTGTATAATTTATTATCTTTTTTATAAACATTATCATTTAGGATTTGAGTTATGTATGTTTAGAAATATACATCTAATGGTGTTCAACATAATTAAAACGTAACTTAATAAATATTATTGCTACAACTATTTTAATAATAACATAATAAGTATGTACAGTGTTGAATTTACTTATTGACTCTAATTAAAGTTTTATTTTAATATGCTTAATGTACTTAGCTTATTATTTAATTATTTATATAGCTATAAAGATAGTCATATTCTACTGCAGTCTAAATTCTGACAATGTTTATTGTTAAGTTACGAACTACGATTTGATTATACTAATTGAAATTCATCTTATTTTTCAGTTCCACTATGGCTGAGTGGAACAAACATGGTTTCGACAGTACTGGAGACAATTATGGTGTGTATTACTTATAAACAGCTAATGTCCCTATTTTGTCTAACTCTATTTGATATTTTCTTTTATGTTGATGCAAAGGTGCGTTATCTACATACACGCCTAAAAACCATCTTATATTTGTTAGAATTTTGTCTGTAGTTGACATAATTATTTTAAACGTAATATATTGACCTAGCAATACATATTCGTGTATTACTATTCAATTTACTATTATTCAAAAAGTATTTTGAACTTTTAATGCTATTTTAAAGTTAATATTCATTGATTATTTTTTAAACAGAAATAATGGTGGTATCTGTTATATTTTCTGGATTTTGTTTAGTAAAAAAACAGACGAAACAAATATTTTTTTATGTAAAAACACATATTTTTATAACTTCCGATATTTTGGTAACTTTATATAAGATAATACTTTACTACTGAAAATCAATTTTTACTTGTGAATTTTTCGGCAAAACTGTTCACATCTTCATTTGTATTTGTTTAAAAATTGCTTATGCTATGCAATTAGTTATAAATATTATTTATTAAATGTACACAAAATCACTGACTAAATTTTAAGTATTGTGTAATTTCTTCCTTTTATAGATGTTCGTGATTTCCTTTCTCAACGCTCAGACATGTCACAAAGTGAGCCGTACTACAAGGAGAGTGTTGATGATGACACATCTCTTCAGGAGTTTGTCGGTCCTGAACTCGAATTCGATATGACGGGTTTAGAGCTTGCCGCTGATGAAGGTTAGTAACTTATTTTTGTTCTAATGGGACTTTAGATACTATTGAATCTATTAAACTGCTACACATTATATACTACATTATATGCATAATATATTTTTAAAAGTTATTTTAACTGGCAGTGTTTACTAACATCTCAGATAAGTAAAATAATTAATAATTTTATATTCTACCTTTTTTCCGGTATTATCTGGGAAATTATTGCCTATATTAGTATGAGGTTACTTACCTATAATTACGAAAATAAACGATTCAACACATATGTATTACGTGATACAAGGATGTGATTTGTTTCCTTCTTTTTGAGGTGATTTTGGAGAATTTTAATAGAATATTGTAATGATAGGGACCCTATCATATTTCCTGCTTTTTTTATAAGTCTAATCACACCCCTGGTGATATAGAAAGAACCATAAAAGAATGAACAATAACATTTAAAATATGTGTATAACAATAATCTAAGGTGACACAATTTGTCTAATTTACTTTTATTAATAATTAATGCAATATTTCACCAAATTATTCCTTATACTATAGAGCTACAACTACTTTAATATTTAATAGTATTTTTTTCTTCATGTTTCAATGATTCATAATATGCATTGTTGCCACTGGTGTTTTAAAACGCAATTGCAATTTTTCAATTTCCCTTATCTGCGTGTTTTTTTAATAAACTAGAACAATTTAAATTCTTATGTATGTTTTTAACATTTCATAGGGATGTGATTTTTTGGGGATTTTGAACAAAATTTCAACTTTCACTAAAATATGGAATACTAATTTCATATGAGAGGTCTGTCTCTAAATTAAGCCAATATTTTTTATATTTCTTTAATAAATATACATACACAAACAATAGCAGAAAAAATCAAATCTTACTGTTCAGATATTAAATTAAATTTAAAAAAACATGAAAACTGTAGATTATTTTAATATTCCAGGACATGATAGTTTTAACTCCACAATAGTAGATAACAACCCTAATTGGACTACTAAACAATTTATACAATTTAGTACACTACTTTATACTAAACAATGACCTAAACAAATATTTTAATACATCTTTCTAATTTATGTTTTATTTGTGTATTTTAACGTATTTTTATCTTATACATTGGTGTATTATATAAGTTTGTACTATAGGGGTCGTCAAAAAATGGCGTTTCGAAATTTAGTAGAAATTGAATTTCTATAATTCTACGAAATCAAAGCACAGACTGATTGATATCTTTAGTAGCAATGAATTCATTTCTGTGGTTATGGGGTACAAATATTATAATGCCTGTAATGCAACTGTTATAAGCATTCGCCGAACACAATAAATGGAGACATTAATTCGTGAAGGTAATCGAGATATATCCAGGCATTTGACTAGATCAGGCTAACCACATTCAAGTTTGACAGCACATAATATTGAGAAAATGGTGATACTAATCGAGTACGAGGACAACTCAATGTAAGCACAAAAAACTTAACTGCTATTTCTGCACGTGGTGTATTCTGCACATTCTATACAAAATGACGATATTGGCGCTGTGTTCCACACGTTTTGACTGAAGAAAACAAACACAATCATGTTGAAATTACAAAATCAATTCTTGTTATTTTACGACATAGTCAAAAGATTGGTCGTAACAGATGAGAAATAGGTATTTTTAGTCTGGATGTTCGTCTGGATATTTCTTGATAGACAACACTGATCATCCCACAGATAGCGAAAAGAACTATGTATATTAATATCTGACAAGAAATACTTGTTGATAATGGCTTGCAATTTTCATAGAGAATATTATGTTTCTTCTATTGATGCAGTACGGTATATAGAGTTTATTGAAAACATGATTAGATATTTTGGTCAACTTCATGAGCCAGTGTCTGCACAAAAACTCATTTTTAATGCATGACATACCAGACCACACATGGATTGCTTTGATAACCGATGGATCAAAGGAGTTCAACTTTTATGATAACTGCATATATTCGCTAGGCACAAACTTGCTTGATAAATATGTATTAGAAACTACGAAATGTACCACAGAGGTGATGATTTTGCCGATTACAATAAAGTCATAGAATTTGTAGAAGAATTCACAGATACATTCATCAAACGAAAATCCTTGCGGGAAAACAAAGACTCAAATTGACGTACAAAGCATCTTCGGAAGGAAAGGAACTATCTATAACCAGTGCGATTTTGATAGACTGTCAATTCTATTTCTATATTTGTTATATTTGATTTAGATATTTTTCACATATCCAAACACTGTTTTTACGAAACTTATATTTTTATAACCTTAAATTATTCATTTAAATTATAGAACTTTTTTTCAAAATTTTATTTTTTATATTCTGTTCACATTTATTTTTGTATAATTTATCCAAGTTATAATTTTCCCCATACATTATTATAATTTTTTCTATGCATAGAATATTTATTTATAATTTATCTATATACTACATTTTTCATATCTATGATTTAACATTTAAATTCAAACAACTAATTTTGCTATCGTTTGTTTTTTTAATTTTAATTCACAATTGTAATCTAATATGCATGTAAATTATTGTTATATGAATTGAGACTTAAGTTAAACAAAATTAGAAACGTTTTCAAGTATAACAGTCAATACAAAAATTTTTTTTTTAATAAACTACACACACACATGAATATATATATTAAAACTCTAAACTTTGTTGCAATATCTTTTGATTTTGTAATTGTTATAATATCACATATTTATTTATAAATATCACATTGTACTTGTTCCAATATGATAATTATATTTAATTTTTTAAACATATGATCAATATTAGGTAGTCAGGACAGTGTATATTTTTTTAAACTTTTGCACCACATACATTTTTTATTAATTATTAGATAATATATAATACATAATTAATATATAAATTATTATGTTTACGAATATATTATAATGATATTTTAAATGCCCTTAGATGCATTCTAATCTTCTAAAAGCTCAAAAATTTCGGCGCTCCGATTTGAAGGCTCACTTGAATACCTCACCATGCGTGACAGTTGGTTGGTCTTTTAATGTTAGTCAATTAAATAAGACTTCCGGGATTTTTTGCTTCCCAATCACATCCCTGATTCTATGCTTCCCAGTCAGACCACTAAATAATATAAAGGCAACACAATGATTTATAATTACAGGGTGTCTACTACCTGGAAAATCCCTCATAGTCCGAAAAATCATGAAAAACCTGCTCTATAATCTTTGAAGATTTTCTGTATAATTGCTTAAAATATTTTTATTTTCATTTATTAAAAAAATGAAATATTAGACCCTCATATTTTTATTAAACATTTTAAAGATCAGATAGAGTTTGTTGATGAGGAAATTAATCAAATAAAAAAGCGTAATCAAATAAAAATATTATATGTATTACAGCTGATTTCCTGAGAAAATGTCACTGAAAATTCTTAAATATATCCTGAAAAATCCTGCAAATATTTTTTTAAATATCAGTGGACCCCTAAATTATTTGATAAAACTCTGATTTATATATTTACAAAATTTCCAGTTTTATATACACTTGCGTTTTTTTTTAAGAATTTTGTTTTAATTTCCATACTACTGTGTCGCAGCACTGTATATGTATTTGTTGACATTACAGATGACTATATAGGCAGGTTTAATAATAATTATATTTTCAATTATCTTATAATAATATATATTCTTTTTTTACTATTTATTTTTCGTTTGTGTTATTTTAACAGCATTTCAGTTTCTGTGGTATTATTGTTCCAACTTCTTATGTAAACTTAAACCTTCCAAAATTAATGCAATAACGTCTTACTCTTTGACATTGCATTTTCTCTCCTGTTTTGTTTACTTTTATTACATCAGCACTTGAAACAATATGTGATGACGACTTCCGATTCAACTATAGAGGTATGTCTTGTCACTTGTATGTAGTCTGTTTTCACAGTTTCTTATAAAACCATTTTTCACTGTTATGTATTAGTTCCAATTACCTATTTTCTGTTTCTTTTATTGCATTCCTTATCGTTTGTTGAAAACTTGAAGTAATGTTTTATTGCTATTTGTAATTTCTGTACATAGCATCTTTGGGAGAGTCGACATCATTTGAGTTTAACGGTGAGAACTGTTATTTGTTGTAGGTATACAGCATTGTATAGGCAGAGTGTTTTCGCTCATCTTTCCTTCATTATTTCAGAATTATATTATTGGTTTATTGTAGATCTCTCACTACTTGTATTGTAGCGGTATATGTTTGTAGTTGTTGATATTTTGCACCATTATATTTTGTCGTTCGTATTTATCTCCACTTTAATGACAAGAATTTCGATATACCTACCTGTTTATACGTAACATGTATGTACCTGTGGCACTTGTATACTGTACGTATACTTCATGGTACAACAGCATTTACATCTCTCGCTCCCCAAACGTTTGATGTGACGTATATATTTAATATGTATAATTAATTATTATTGGGGCTATTGTATTCACGTACGTACATATTATGTTGGACTGACTATGTATTAGATATTGCACTAGATTTGGGTTTATGTATTTCTAATAAATGTTTATAATATGCAATTTTATTATCTATTTTAAAGTAGATAACTTATTGATTCTCATCTTTTACACATTGTGGAGATCTGATTATGCACGCTTACATAATTCTGTTCATTATATGATCGTTGTTGTAGATATCGGTAATATCCATATTACATGTTTCCAAGAAGTTTGGTTGTGGTTTTATACTTTAAATATTATAATATGTAGCATTCGTTTTATTTAATTCTAGTTACTTTGCCTTTTTAAGCAGCCTATAATTGGTCAGTAAATTGCTATAAAATACAATATCAACCATGGCTCACGCCTTTGTTCAACATTTAAAAAAATATTACTATTAAAAACATTATTTTAGACTAACTTTATGAAGTTATAGGTAGTAGGCAGACATATTTTAGTAACATTTTAGACACGCTCTTTATTTCTTTTGGTCGCGTTCGAAGATAAGCGTATTATTTGAATTTCATTTACATAAATTGGTTACCATGAATAGTTACCTAACAAAAGGATAAATATGACAGTGTTTGTTGAATTCAATGTCACTATTGCATATAGAATTTTAAAATTTGCACATACTACAATTAAGGTGAACTAATTTTTAACCTTAACGCCTCTGTGTTATAAAATGCGAGATTTATTATTGCTGATCGTACATAAATTAGAAATTCTACACGATATTGTATCAATTTCCGTTTACGCTACAGGAACTCACACGGAGGGTGACAACTTCCATTCCGGTCGAATGACTCCAGAAGGAATGCTTGATGAAGACTACGAAGAGGTCCTGGGTTGTCCCGCTAAGGTAGAAAATATATCAATTTCCATCGTTAAGTTTAACATTTTTCGCTTTCTAATTTTGTTCCGTACCCAATAAATATAGCCACCAATATATTTTACTCGCATGCCACTATCGACCGTTTTTTCATATCACAATAAAACATAATATTGTTGCTGAAAATTTCTTCTTTCCTTTTGAAACAGATCGTGCTGTATTGATTGCTAGATTCACTTCTTTGTTTGTTTACTTTAGATAACATTTTTTTGGCATAGTTATACTCTCAGGTTAGTACCTATGCTTAGAGCAGGTGCGTTCCCCTATCAATATAATCTTTAAACTCGATCACTGACTGGCAGGGGTTGTTATGCAGATTGGGTTTCTTATAGTTTACTACATTGTCTCATATCTTTCGTTTGGTTATAATATTATATAAAAATATACCAATCTACTTGATTGTTATATACAGCTCGGGTAATTTAATCTACAATATTTATAGTTACCGTATTATTCTTCCTTATTCTTTTACATTGCAAATTTCTATGTATATACTAGACTTTGGAATGTAACTATTTAATTATTATAACAGGCCTGTGATTGTTCCTCAAATTCCTCAAATTTCACTATCTTCCTCAAATTCCTCAAATTTGGGTTTTTGGACAACATTCCTCAAATTTCAATAAAATGCTTCAAATAATTTTTTTGGCGTCTTTAAATGCCTTCTAGAATAAAGGCGACAAACTGGATGTCTATATGGGCTCTTCTAGAGATTTCGATCAGCAGATTCCAGATGTCGTTGTAGGGCTTCTC
>JAYRBW010016563.1:0-12947 GCA_036023295.1 Invenusta paracnida | reverse complement strand
TAAATCATTTAGTGCCTGTATATCTCAAACTGTTTTACTACATACACGATTTAATTGCTCTCAGTTTTTAAAACAATATTTTGCACAAGCTTTCAGGTGGGAAAATAGTAGTATTGAACTGCATGCAGAATTTAAAAGAGTGTATAATTACTCTATGATTTAAACTTTGACTTTATTGACATAGAAGAAAAAGAGGCTAAATGAAGACTCACCCTATTGTAATGAAATGCATAGTTACACAGACTTTGAGGCCAGTCGTTTCCAAAACAGGTATTAATAAATTTCCATAAAATAACAAAAAAGCGGCTTAATAGTATAATAGGTATACATCTTGATAACTTTCAAGATACTTCCCTTTATTTAATTTGTGGAAGCTTTTAGTGGATGCGAAGAGGTTTCTAGCATATATATGTATGTATATATACGGTGAGTTTAATTCAACTTGTCATACTTGGCGCATCTTCAACTAAATTCTGTGAGGGGATTTGATTATTATAACTGTCCTCTTGTCCACAATAAGTTGACTAAAGTACTACACTGACAGGTACTTCAGGCTCTATGTACGTATATTCTAGCAACAAGAGGTTTATTATACTCTGTGTATCAATTATCAAGGCTTATTTCAAGGCGAAAGTTTGACTTATAGCATGATGGGGAACTACAATCGTATATTATCGGTATATAGGCATACCAAAGGCCAAGAAGCATATACTATGATCTATATACGATAAAACAATTCTAGTCGAATATGCAGCTGCCTTTGATAAGTTTTATATATATATACATTTACATTTGCCTTAACGCAAAAATGATATGCTTAGAAAATAATGTGATAAATGCAGTTAAAAACGCTCATGAACTATAAGAATAAAAGGGCAATATAGATTCACTTGATATCTTTTTAACAAATATATAATTTAAGATTATACATAAATTGGAATTCACAATTAGTCTCGAAAGATTTGATGATGGTATATACATATTATGTATATATTCCAATTTTAAAACATTATATTTAATGTTTTTATTTTGTATAAAGTTATGTTATAGAGATGCTATTTTAAATAAAGCGTTCAACTAATTATAGAAATACGGTACAATTTTAATTACAGACTAAACTGTAAATTAAGGCGATATGCAATTATACTTGGTGCAAAATATATTTGACATTTGCTTGTAGGTATTTAAAAATAGGCAGACAAAAATGGAGCGCAAAAAACGTATATATATACTTGTGAAAAAGAGCAAGCAAGTGATTAAAAGAAGAAAAGAGTATAAACTTGAAAAAGGGTGTTGCGCACGAGAGTGATAAAAATCTCTATCATTTTGTTTCAAAAATGGATATGAAAAATGGTTTGAAAAAACTAGCATCTATTATTAAGAGTCTTACAAACAGGATAATATATTATACGGGATACCAATATGTATATTTATCTGTATTGATTGAAATGAAAAATCGATCGATGTTCTATAATTTACGATCTGATACTCAAAATAAACAAAATATTAGAAAAACCTAATGATTTTTGGAATAAAGCCATAGGATTTTATAAACCAAACAATGTTGTTTATAATTTAATATATAAATATAAATTAATATTCCATTAACAACAAGAAAAAAGAATGAACATAAAGTAATAATACAAATAGATGTATTTAACTTTTATTGATTTCGTATTCAGAAAGTTGTCAATAGAAAATCGTTTTGTTTTAGAAAATTTTCATATATATGGGCAGCAAATGCGTATATATAACAAGTATTTAGATTATTTGAAATTTAAGGCTAACTATATTGTGAAATTTGAACAAGTTTAACGTATATTAAATATCTGTAAAATATACTTATAAGTTGTTATAATAACATTTACACCTAAAATTGCTCTGCAACACGTGTTATTTTGGAGGAAGCGTTTTTAAAACTGTAATTGCTAAAAAGCTTCACGGTAGCAAAATAGTAGCACCAAACTTCATATAATAAGCCAGAGAGAGATTAACAGGGAAAAGATAATCATAATTAATCCCCTATATTAAACGAAAATTGAACAAATTTTCACTCAATATTTTCAATACTGAATTTCAGTTAAAATATCCGTTTCTGAGTTCGGTGAAACGCACATTTCGTCGAAATGCACTCTTCGGCAACATTCACGGTACATCAAAAGGTATGGTTCATCAAAATGCAAGTTTAATTTGAATTTCTAAAACCAGTACATTAAAAACATGCGGAAAAAATGAATAAATAAACAATTGATTCTAGTGTTAAATCAATGTTCTAATAATAGTCTATCAAGTCAGATGTTCAACTCCGTTATTGAGATAATTCTATGTCAGAAATCCAAAACACATTTTAACTATTTTAAATTCTTAAACGAGCTTATAGTATATAGGTGGGTACTGATACTAAAGTAATATACAATAGCTTCATAAATTGAATATAATAATGAAATAATGATTTTTTCCAACTGAGCTTGTTGAAATGAAAGTTTTGGCCATAATTGGCTCATAACATGACGAGACGTTATTATAGACACCCAATACAGAAATCAAGACCCTTTTCAATGCTTCCACAGAGAAAATTGGAAATCCAAGAAGAGTTATATATTTCGCATAGTCTACTCTAGTCTAGTGTCACATGCCTATATAACATATTCGATGCAGGTTGTTGGCGGATAAAATACAAGAAAGATGTCTTTACAAGAGTCAAGATTAGCCGCCATTAAGTCGAGTTCCACGTAAAGCTAATCAATCAAAGCTTGTATCTCGGCGCGTAAATCTATGTTTTCTACGAGCTTCAGACTTCAAAGTCATCATTTGGGAAGAAAATTCGCACTAACTCGACGATATGTGATATACGAAATATTCTACTAAATCTATATTAGTTTATAAGGTTACATATACATACATATATATATACCTATCCTAGGGCTAGTGGCCCCCTCAATTGAACACGCAAACTAGTTGTGTGTACCTACAAGACTTACCTATTGTGCTGTGTTATAACTTGCCTACAAAAGGTTTCAAAAAGAAGTTGCATACATTGAATATAATCGGAAAGAATTACATTACGCGTATTCTCACACTCATTGACTGCGGTTTATATTTAAAGAAGATCAATATTATTTCTGAAGTAGGCATAATCTTCCTTTATCCTATAAAGGCCTTTGCAGTTTATGTCTGAAGTTATGTCTCATGCACCTTTTATTATTAAATAAATACACATATAGTTTTCCTTACCGGAATATTATTATATCAACCTGTGCCGTGTACTATAGGGAGGGCTTTTTGTGCATTGCAAGAGTCAAATTTCATTTCCAAGTTCAACAATTTGATTTAATATATATATATATATATGTATATTAATGTATTTATTTGGCCATTATTGCAGATGTTCAGAAAAGTACATTTTCTAAGAAATATTTATGCGGCTTACAGTTAAAAGTGTATAGTTGGCCATAACATTGAATAAACGTCGAATCACCACCATGTTCAGTATAAATCAGACTTTATAGTCTTCTGCCTATATTTTCGAGGAATAAAATTATTAAATAATATATATATTCTGTTATTTGAAAACCTTATACATATGTACATACCTAACAGACATATATACATTACTAGTATCTTTAAAAACTAAAATATAATTTTGAACAGTGTAGTAGAGGCGATTAATACAGTATATTTTTAATCTACCTATTTAGCAAAATTTCTAAAACAACCACATATAATCTTGCATTACAGATATATTTAGAAAAAAAATATAAACAAAACGTATGAAAGCTAAAAAGCATAAAATATTGCCAAGACAACAAGACTAAATCCTCTTAATAACAAACGAAATAAAATATGTTATGTATACTGTTATTATTCGTCCACTTTATCGTCAGTTTAATGCAGTGTATGAAGATGTTCACAACATTAATGCCGGATAAAGGCAGGCATTTGTATTATTATTTATTTGTACTAGTGTAGAGTGTATTTCTTGAAAGCCTATAGTGCATGGACTCTCTTCAATCTTGTTTTGGAAATCGTAGATATACTATATGACAGTTTTTATCTCTAATAATAGCATAAACAGAAAACACCTTTTTTATAAAACGACAAAAATATTACCTATTTATTTGGGTTTTGTTTTAATGTGCTTTTAAAAAGAGAAGGTTTTCCACATTTCCGAATGGATTCCGTTTATATACAAATAATATTATGTTCTTGTATGTCCTTAAGACTTCCTAAGTTCTTCTAAACTAACCAAAGCTTTATTTAAAGGGACACTAATATACACATATATTTAAAACGGCTAAATATTGGTAACTTAGCAACCGATGACCTTGGCATTTTGGATTCACCTTGGATACATCACGAGATATCGGGATAATTAAAATAATCGCGGGATAATCATGGGATAATTGAGATAATTACGGGATAATATGGATAATCACGGGATAATTTATGATAATTACGGCATAATCAGGAGTTAATTGGGTTAATCACGTAATTTATTTCCTGGAATTTGAAAGAATACAATGGAAAACTGAGAATGAGAATCGGTTATGAGGGTTATATTCAGGGAATTTGTCGGTTTTCATTTATATTATAAATGAAATTTCAGAATTCGGGTTAACAGAAAAATCTAATATTGGGTTAATTGGGATAATAAGGGGTTAATAGGGATAATCACGGGGTAATCGAGGAATCACAGGATAATCACAGGATAATCGAGGGATAGTCACAGGATAATCGAGGGATAGTCACAGAATAATCGAGGGATAATCACAGGATAATTACAGGATAATCGAGGGATCATCACAGGATAATCACAGGATAATTACAGGATAATCGAGGGATCATCACGGGATCATCACAGGATAATCGAGGGATCATCACAGGATAATCACGGGATAATCGAGGGATCATCACAGGATAATCACAGGATAATCGAGGGATAATCACAGGATAATCACGGAAAAATTGTGCCGTTTTGTTATATCTCCCTTAGCATCGGGGTATTTTAAGGTCAATCATTGGCACTTTTCTTTCAGTTGACCTCATTCTTACAAAAATTGTCATTATTCAACCTTTAATGACCCCGTAACCAATCGATATATGACCCAGCGGTAGCAACTGCCCCGATAGCCCATGATGGCCTCAAAGCGAGATATGACCCAACGGTAGCAACTGCCTCGATAGCTCATGATGGCCTCAAAGCGAGATATGACCCAACGGTAGCAACTGCCTCGATAGCTCATGATGGTCTCAAAGCGAGATATGACCTAGCGGTAGCAACTGCCCCGATAGTCCATGATGGCCTCAAAGCGAGATATGACCCAACGGTAGCAACTGCCCCGATAGCCCATGATGGCCTCAAAGCGAGATATGACCCAACGGTAGCAACTGCCTCGATAGCCCATGATGGCCTCAAAGCGAGATATGACCTAGCGGTAGCAACTGCCCCGATAGCCCATGATGGCCTCAAAGCTAGACCAAAATTAAAAGGTCATCGGCTGTTTAGTTAGCCAGAATATATGGGCATATAAAGTAAAGGAACACGTTTTAGTCTAAATATATAATGATTTGGTTAATTTCTAGTCATGACTTAAGCACTTACGGTAAATACTGCTCTTAATTAAGTGTATGTTGGAATTAACATAAATGCACCATTAACTGAACAGGACAATTAACATTCTTGAACATTAGAATCAAAATTGGTAATTTTCGTGAAGAAATATATTGTATTATACATTCCGTGTTATTCGAGTAATATATATATATATATATAAAAGAAAGAAACAATGATTGCGAACCCTGCCTGCGTTTAATACGTTATAATATTCACAAAAGCATGTACACGAATATAAACTTACGCACATGTTATACCATACCTATACTATAACCCACATGTCCCACTTTCATCTTCTGAAAAAAAAAACATGACCAGAAACTAGTTTCCTGCTAGAATATCCTTCTCCAAGTGAACCCATACCTACTGTATACAAGGAATGAGCACTGTATACAGTCTTAGGCACATTATACTGGAAATTGTAATACCACCACACACGCACACTATAAACTAAGTTATGAAATATAATATAAGCAGAATATAAACTGGTAGATTGCAGAGCTGTTATATAGGTGCATACATATACTATATAGAATGGGGTATATTTTGAGCGGCTAATTCAAGAAGAATTCCTTCCAAATCGCCCCCAAGAAAGCCCCAGCTTCAGGTCAAATAATACGTCACAACACCCGTGCAGCTGTGTGCCCCACCCATGCAAGAAGAACTGAATTCGTGGATTTAGGCTATTCTCTACACTCGTGTATGCAAGCTTAATTAATGTCGATTGTAATCATATATAACCAACATAGCATATACTTGTATTATACACCGTATCCAACATGATATTGTTTTAAAAACTGTGACCCATTTCTGCTCGAGACCCTATATATAACAAGAGGAAGTTGTTTCTTTGTGAACCTTTGCAGTGCAGATATTTATAACACTGATATTTTCTGTGCCTCTGGGTTATGTTATTGGTCATAATAGTTACACTATTATTATCAAATATACAATTGTGCATATGTATAGTAAAATGTAATAAAATTAATTATTTAACAAAATTGTTCATCATTCACAAATTTACTTCAATTTATGTAGTTGAAAGTTTCGTTTAAACTAAAATCGCCAAACAAGAAGCTGATTTGCCATTAAAAATTTAAATTACAAGAACATTTAAATGTGTTAGAGCATCTGAGCCATCTCTTGCGTAACAACTTCATGGATCTTTAAATGCTTCTCTCACTTTCAATTAAAATCGATGATCAAGCTGTGTGTAACGAAAACTCAACGATTCGGAATCTGCGACCACTTAGCACAATAGAAATGAGAGTTATATGGAAGCGACAGGGCTATGATGACTCATCGAAATTCGGTGTGCAAGCGTCGATCACCACTAGACGGGGAAATTCCAGAGCTATTTATAGCCTACCACGTTTTATATGCAAGAATGGGACACGAATACATCACGATTCCGATACAGATATCTTAGCTATAAGGAATAATAATTTTACGATAATTTCATATCTTTCGAAAATGTTCTCTCTTTTCCCACTTTGATTGTATTTTTATTACAGATATTGTGGTTAAATTAAATAATAATAATAATAATTTAAAGATTTTTTAAATCCTTAGGAGTCACGTGATCTTGTACTGCCTTACGATTGGATGTTGGGTCTTAATTATAATGCTGGTCGGCCAATAAGTTACCAATAAGTCGGCCAATGTTCACTGAAAATTAGGTATTGAAAAAGTTTAAACTTCAATTTTTATTTTTTTATAAAAAATGGGGTTCAAATAAGGTTGCGAAGGGTGTGACTGATTCTTAAGTTTTACAGAATGCATTTCACATTTTATATCTGTAGATTTGTCGGAGATTAGGTTTTCTTTCTTCTTTCCAACAGACCACACCTACTTAACTAACTGTATACAGATAATATATTACCATAAATGTCTAAAGCACCCGCGCACGATAACTTGAATTAACTTCTAATTAACTGTCTATAACTATAAACACGCATGAAAAGAACCAATCAACATCAGGCTGAAATCAAGTAGGCATTTCAAATTGTTTTATTAAACGTTCCTTGATGATGAAAACAAACAGGGAAAGGATTCATTGTTTCTTCACAATTAAGGAAAAAGATAGTTATTAAAGATTATGAAAAGATAGTTATTAAAGATTATGAAAAGCTATGGATACTTGTTAAAAGATGTTGGTTTTCAGATTAAACACATATTTATGTTTCCAACAACATACCTACTTTTATCGGAGAGTTATTTTAAAGAGTATTCACCTTTTGTTTCACTAAAAGATGAAACTACTTAGTATTATACGTGTATTATAGAGTGCATTGCAATTTCATTATACGTGAAAAATGCATTGAAGAACCTAGCTACTTGATTTAAATATTATTTAAAGCATACACTGAAATTTAGAATTATTTATGAATGCAAATGTAATTTAATAATACTAAAATAAGGCAAAATATTCCAACAAACTCCAGAATATCGATAGATTAGTATATTGCAAGTAGTTAAAACGAGCTATTTAAACGAATAATATATATGGCATAAATTTATCACTCAATCGATATTAAATTATATTTTACATAATAATATAGTGACTACAGCAAACGTACCAAAATATTCGAAATTTAGACCGATATTCTCAAAATCAAGCTTTTGACTCGGTATCACGTTCTTATACTATGATCTCAATAATGTCTACAATAAATATTGATTTGATTTTGCTTTGTTTTGTTTTCCTCTATAAAAAGTTGGTACATGATATCACAGTGCTAATTGTCATGGCTGAAGTATAAGGTCAGTCAAGAGTTGATTACACACACGAGTTACAGATCCGTAGGTAGGTATATGGTACTTCCACAAACACAACTCACCCTGTGGATCAACTGCCCCGTCGAGTGTCGAAAGCTGATGTGATCCCGATGATCCCCTGTAGTGGACTCGCAGTTATCGCCAGTCTCCGAGAGGAACCCGTCAGAGTCGTAGTCAGCCAGACCTTCGTTCGAGTGGGACAGCTTGTTCTCCTTCTTGTTCAGGATCTGGCGGAGGAAATGAAAGAGCCAGGTCACAGGTAATGTGTCTTACTCTACATGTATACGCCAACTGTATAATGCACCGCTGCTTGCATGCAAATGCGACGTCAGGAGGCCTGTGTTTCGAGGATTGTCCTGTTCTTTCTGGAGCTTTCGAATCAATGCAAATTGTTTCGACGATTGAAAATGACATTATAGGCAGATTTTATGTATTTAATAACAGTTTGTCGTGCATTCAGTCATGCACAGGGAATACTTTAAATAACTTAAAGTTAGATTTTCTGAGTCCGCGGTGATGCATTATAGTTTAAAGACTATATCTGCGTTCATCTTCCTATAATAATTAATAATCAATTACGAATACTTCTGCTTAATTAGAACTATCTTTTATACTAAAACACTAAGAATAATTTGTTTTTAAACATGTATATCTAAATTTCAGAAAGGATTCTAGAATATACAATAGAATAAGTCTTACTTTTGGTATTGGCACGATATTAGTGTATTGCAAATCGGATAATAACACTCAAAAGGATTACAGTAATTATTAATTACCTCTTAAGGCTAATCCCTTCAAATTGTAGGATATTCAGATTTGAAACTATGTTTAATAATTTGATGTTAATTAATTAAATCGTCACTTAAATTAGTAATTGATTTAAGTTTTTGTTGAAAACTGTTACGATGTTGGACCAAAATGCTTATTACACATGCACTATACATACATATAATATAAAGGGTGCAACATTCTACATTAATTAAGTCTCTCCAATACATTAGTGAATTACACAGTGCTGCAATATTAAATTTATGGATTGCGGGCTTTCATACAGGTATTGATATAATTGTAGATTATAAAATAATTAAAAATGTAGAACTGAGAATAAAATAAATAAAATAAATAAAATAATGACATATTTTTGATATTTTAGGGCGTATATATATCAAATAAATAATTAATCAAAATAATAAATGCGTCGTATTGCTTCAGTCTTTAGCTCTTAATAGTGTTAAGTATCAAAGAAAGGAGGTGCGGTTTAATTTGTTAATCGAGGACTTCATGATAGGTGCATTCAACTATTTACACAATAGAACAGTCGATAGGACAAAAATAGTGTAGCAACTCAAGGTTACAACTGTAATGTTTTTTAAAGCCAAAAATACGACTGTATATGAAATAAACAAACTGTAACATAATCGCAAACCCACTGGGTTTCATGTTATCTCTATAAAAGATGTAAATATATAATTGAACATCCTCTATACACGCATATGTGTGGATAACAGCGGTACCAAGGTAAAATAAACGGTTTCTATGCCAACTGAATGAATATACTTCAAGGAAAACTGGCAGTTATTTTGTTATTACAATGCAGCCATTGTGCCTAGTATGTGTTCCACTTGTGCCTCATATATCTAATAGGTTAAGTGAAATGAAATATACTGTCCAAAATAAGAACATCCGCACAATATCCAACTAGAGAGACAATGGAGTTAATGAAGCATAAATGGTTCTAGAATAATGTTTCACATTTAAAGAAATAAAAAGCGTTATATAGTTTTTGATGTTCGCGTTTTAAATAATGAGTAAAATCGACTTACATGACCAAAACTGGCGTTAAATATCACTTCTCTAGGTATAATTTTAATAATACAAAAATGTAGCACCAATTCTAACAAATAGAATGGAAAACTTATTAGAATTTGTATATAAACTTAAAACGCACGGTGCATCTATGTATATGTTCCTTCATTTTTATAGTCTCTATTTAGAATGCAAATAATGGATCATTAAAAACATTGCAAACGTTAATTAAACAGATTATTCTATATAGAATGATGTGAATTTATCTATGAGACAATATAAGTATAGATAAATACGATACAAGTTGACAAAACAATACAATTTTATGTGAGATGAGCTTAAAAATATAACCAATATGAACAAACAACAAAATATACTAGCTTGCTGAAAACAATTACCTATAACATTAAAATCTTTTTTTGCTTAAAGAGAATCCTAGACATGTACATATATCAAAAAGAATACATACACACATAAAGCATTCACTATACTATTATGACTGTAAATCATTATTTTCTGATTGTTTTCATGATATCCATAATATATAGCGTCCATTATGCACACATTCCAACTATATATGAATAATTTCGCAATCAACCTCGCTCACCCAATTAATCTCCAATCAGGAGAGCTCTACGCAGATATAACTTAATATATCACGCGTATACAAAATCATGAGGCATAGTTTGAAATTTGAGGGGACAGACAGACACATTTTAATGGGTCCAATTTGACTGAAAACGACTTGTTCAGTTGTGGTTAATCTAAATAAGTAGTAAGGCGCAAATTGCAGCAATTTTTGGTCAAAATATTGTTCCAAGCAGCTTAGCAACACGAATGCCAATCATCAACATATATATATGCTCAACTTAGGAAACGTCCCTTTATATGTATACCAGTATATTGTGAGTATTATATGTACTGTCCTAAATTTATATCCTAGCCTTTAATAGGTGCCGGGCTAAAAGTCGTATTTATTTTATCGTAATTAAATAATCGAATTTTAGAAGTCGTAATTAAAAAGAAGTAATTTAGTAAGTCGTCAAATAAGAACCTGCAATTTAAACAGGCTTAGTTAAAAGGTCGTATTCAAACAGTCATACATGAAAAACGTGCATATTTATGAATTTTTTAATTCTATTTTAATTCAATTTTCGTGAATTATTATTTTTAAATACGACTTTGTAAATACGACCAAATAATGTACGACTATTTTTTACAACTTTTCATCGTGGATCTCCTTTAATTCATTAATTTAAAGAATAATTGTTTATTCGAATTGGCCATTGTAAGACGTTACATAACAAAGTAAATACATCCTCCCTTGATTTGTATGTATATACCGAATAGGTACTACGACGATAAATAAGGAAACCACAAGTCAATAGATAGGAATTAAACATTTATCTTAGCTATAAATTCTAAAATAAATTTTCTATTCCTATCTATTGTGGTTTCCTTATTTATCCTTTAACATTTAAGTGACTTTATTACTTATTTTGAATCAGGTACTACGACTTTATAATTGTTACATTTAATATTTAAAAATACGACTACTTATTATAGAACACAAGACTTGTTGTGTTGTTTTCATTTAAGATATCGGCGCAAACAGAGCAGCAATAATTATAATTTGGAAATTTTGAGGATAAAATATCGAAACTGGGATTTTTTAATTAAGTAATAAATGTGACTTTATATTATAGACACGTCAAGTAACAAAAACAATAAAAATGGGAAGATTATATAATAATATACGAGGCAACAACTGGTATGATAACCTTTAAAAGAAGATTATAAATAAAAAGTAAATTAGCAAAAATATACTTCATACCTTACTATTAACAAAATATAATGAAGGTTACGCATTTTTATTTTCTGTGAAATGTAAACGCCAATGTAATTATTATCTGCCGAAGTAATTAATATTACAAATATATAATATATATATACATAATTTGAATAAAAAGATATAGTTTATTAGTCAACTATAATATATATGTGTATTTCAAAGTAAACTTAAATATTTGATTTAGAAGAACAAATTTAATTAAATATTATTTTAAGCGGAAACCTAGCTTACGGACAGTAAACTTTTCATGAAATAATTTAGTTTCCAAGAACCATAAAATTAAACATTAAAATATATGTAACAAAAATAGACAATGTTATATGTTTGTACTTAAGTTAACAGTTTTTAATGATATTTTATATAATTAGCCATATATACTGTCTATTATTTACAAATACGCTAAAATAGAAAGTAAATATACCATTACGATTTATATTGTCAAGTAAATATAATTTGCTTATTCCTAAAAATAAGCCGCATATTTGAATATTTAAAACTAACCCTTCGCGAATCTTAAATATTCTTTTTAATATATTAATTAATTTAATTAATTCGTGTAACAACTAAACTACTTTTCGAAACAATAAACTAAGCAATAACCTTTTTAGCAGCTTGTAATTTTAAACTTATATGTCTATTATATAATAAAGAGCTCAATGTATCATTGTGTGTTTCAGTAAGCTGTCATATACGATTATACTCAGGAATATATTTAGAATTAATAACTTGACATTTATCGATTTTTAAAAGCTTTACAATATTTAATATCAGAGAATTTACCGGTTGAAAATATATTCCACAAATAATGATATACTTATTCCAATTTTTTATCGCCAAAAATGGCAAAAAGCTGGTTAGCTACAGACAATTTTAAAAGATATAAATTCATTCAAACCA
>JAYRBW010016562.1:0-34322 GCA_036023295.1 Invenusta paracnida | reverse complement strand
GTAGAATGACTAAAACGAGCGCACACGTCTCTTTTATACTCTTCCTGTTCTGACCGTACTCGATCGTGATTGGTCGAGACTACACCCCCCCCCCCCTCCCACGCAACAGTACTTCCACAGTGCACCGGACTCAGAGTGTATCTAAGCATGAATGAGCATGACTCAGCCCCCCCGCCCCGTGACTGGTTTCGTGGCGCTACTTCCCTACTACTCGAGTGGACTCTGTCCAGCGTTACATAAAGATATATTACTCCCACGAAAAAAAGATATAGAAATGAAAAAAAAACAATAACCAGGTTAAAATGAATTGATTGACTCGTTTCAACGAGGCATTACTCTTTTAACACAACAACTATTTTAACATAAGAGGACATAAAGTCTTTTCTAGTGGAATGAATCGAAGTATCTTAATTAATAGTGTTTACGCTTGTGTCTAAAGGATTCCGGAATTTTTGTAGTTATTGAATTTAAGGAATACTGTCCTTGGGCTAAAAGAAAAGCCACATCTGAGTCCCTCGTGTAAAGGTCTCTTAAATATTATGTACTGTATATATATTGCAACTAGTCTGCAGTAGATTTATTACTTGCTTGAACCGAAACTTTATTTTTAAGAGCTGTTTTATTCATATAAAATACACAAACAACACAACAATCCCAGTTTTCTGTTTAACAATATAAATTGCAATGATATATTGATCAAAGAATGTCTTTATTGCGAATGAATCAATAACAATTATAATTAAGTATATCATATTTACTGCGCGATTGAGTGTTGTACATTATAGAAGTAGTAGTATATAGAAGTAGTATATAATAGTAATGTATGCATGAGTGTATGCAACAGACAATGAAGAGGGCAGAATGGGGGTAAAGTGGGACCTCTTCTCTTATATCTCTCCCAAATGTGGGATATTTTAGGTAATAATAAACTGTATCTTATGAATAGATTGTCATACTATGGAGTACGAATTGGTACCTCTCTGATGGTTATCCTGTTTGAGCGTCCACAACTTGAGAAAAAAGAGAGAGATATATATAGCGCGTTTACAGTCTAAATCGCTCCCAATGTTTAACGCACTATTTAGCAAACTAGTTATCTATGTCAATATACAGACAGAAGTCGTTATACATTGGTTGAATTTACTGCATGTAGCACTACTATAGCTCTAAGGTGTCATTATTATTGGCTGATAAAATGTAACGTATATGTAGTAGTAAAACAGAGAATATTAAATTAGTATAAGTAAATTCATTGATTCATACACTTACATATAGAAATTAACACATACATACATAGATACACATGAGCTGTGAAATGTATGCATTCATTATTGATTTGGTTGATTGTATGTTTGTTTGTTGCAAATGAGTGCCATAAGAAGGAGATAACACATTGAAATTTACGGTAGATACGTAACATTATTACTAGCAGATAAGGTCGGATATACAAACACAATCGATCAATAGCTAATAAACAGATAGACAAACACGATGACGTTACCAATGTACAATACCAAGACTGATTCTAATTGGTTCAAACGTTGCATGTCACGATCGATTGTTACATCACAGTTCTTCCTATCAATAGAAGAGCAACTGACAGATAAACTATATTCTGGTAGATGTACAGTAATAATAGTCATAACATTATGAAAAGATTACAAGAATAACAGAACTCAAATATCATTATCGATTTTTTTGATTTTAAAAAAAATATAATATATTATATCTTAATAAACTATTGCACCAAGAAAACAAATTCTAACGAGAAAAATAAAAGATTTGCGGGAAAATAAGTGGTTTATGAAGATACATGATTCAGATCAACAATTTAAAAGTGTACACTTAATTTTTGCATTACATTTACTAATCTGAAATAGGGAAATATATCTAGATTTTGATTGGCTGTTCAATTCTTGATACCACTTAGATACTTATTAAAAGGATATGTGGGCTAAAATGAGAACTTTTTTGATGAAGTGGACTTTTCACAGACATACAAATTCGATTTCTATGCAAGAGAAGAAAAAATAATACCTACGGGGCTAGTTCTAGGATTCTGGGCAGCTGGTGTAAATTGTTTGTCTGCTGATTGTCTAGTATTACAACAATCCTAAAAAAATAGAAATACAGCAAAGAATAGTGATTCTAGGACCAAAGCATTACTGTCGTTTCATGAGAAAGGGATAAAAGAGAATAATAAAAAATAATATCGTTTCGTTGGTTATGCTTTTCGGGGGTTCTTACTGCCTAGTCAATTGGAAGTGTTCATTCTAGGCACTAACTCTACCAGGCTAACTCATACTGAGACACGTTTAATTAGAGTGAAGAGAAGCCGTCAAAAGCACGGTAAAAGGAACATTTCATCTTTAAAAAGCTATCTGATAGGTTACGTAGTAGTAAATAAATAAGTACCAGAATATTATGTATTACATCAGTAAATGAGAGTGGGAATAATAATATGTAATCATTATGAGAAGTCACAAAACAATGAAGATACCATGAAAATGATGGTGTTACATTGAAGGATGCCTTAAAAGATTGGATACAAATAAGTGTTTTGTGTACAATTATAGAATAATGACTAGCTACCCAAGGTCCCCAGGTATTGATTACTTCGGATTTCTAATATATTGTCGTTCATTCATTCATTCAACTCATCCTGCAATACTGGAAATGCAACATACATATATAAATAGATGGATGAAATTAGATCATTAGACAAACAAAGGTATTTCTTTGAGAAGACACGAGATAACACAGAGAGAGAGAGAGAGAGAGATGATTTAGGCAGAAGTCTTTCGAGCTGTTTCAGGAGATCCACTGGCCGACGGAGGGTTGATCACGATCTCCGGCATCTCCAAGAGGACTTATGTCTCTGGACTCTTGGCTCCACCGCCCGACGTGGACTTGTCCCGATCCGAAGGGCTGCTCGATTTGTGGTGTCGCCGAGTGACACCGTCACCTCCACCGGATGAGGGCTTCTTCTTTTTGCGTCTGTGCCGAGGAGAGTTCATGAGATGCAAGCATACCACTCTATCGATAGTCATTTTAATTGTCAAACTGATTTGACATACGTGCAAAAAGTAAAAACGACTTCTGGTCGCGCAATAGGTACTTAATGAATTTCGGGTTAGAAGAAAGACAATGAAATCTTCGGCTACATAACAAGTGAAATAATATAACGTATATGCTTATGTTCTGATTTATATATTAATATTATACTTATACCGATCTATCAACTACCTATTGCTTCAGAAGTTGCACACATAAAGTTATGCTAGAATGTTAGACACCATTATATAAGAAATGCACTGAAGCGTTTCAAAAATATAAACAACAAGTATTTTAAAATAACTAACTGTGTGAACCCTTGAATAATAATATATTGCATTTCTACTACACAATTATTGGCACCAGCAAATTACCCACAATGTGGTGAAATATTTGTAAAACCATAATTGGAAAATTACTTGCGTAGACTTATTGTGCACATGTTACCGTAATCACTTGGGTCTGATCAAAAGGAACAGCGGAAAGACTCACTTAGTCTTGTCAGAAGTGGTCGCAGAAACGGCAGCTCCCTGCATCTGCTTCCAGATGGAGGTCTTACTCATTTCCTCCGTCATGTTGATGTCCCGGATGGACTCCCCTCCGGTGTTACCACCACCTCCATCACCTCCTCCATGGGCACCGGCATCCCCTCCTGTTCCGTCCTCCTGTATAAAGACGAAGGGCAAGAAGATTCTTTGATATTTCAACATTACTCAATTGATTCCAATCTGACCCAGCTGGTATAGATTGTTTCCTACTGTTTCCTACAACCTAGTGATACTTACTACAGTAACTGGAGGTTTGTCCTTTGTAACTACTAAAAAATAGAAATTATAGAAAATATCGAGATTTTATGGCTAACATGATTTTCTCATAATAGAGAACTCCGTATCTTCGGAATTATTGTAATTTAAAAGAAGTATGTCTGCTAAAATGTAACGTTTAAGGTTTGTCGTAATACAGTAAATATTTAATTTCGTCACGAACCTTTTATAGAATAATAATTTAGAAGAAAAATAGTGTAACAGATGTACCCAACTACACGTAACCACCCAATAGATGTAGATATGGCAATGCATTCATCTCTAAAAGTTGCAAAATATCTCTGTAGAAAGTCACAAAAAACTTGTTTATAGCCTAGCTATAGATTTAAAAAGGACACTTAGAAGTCCCTCTCACCCTTCGGTAAATAAAGGGGACTTTCTTTTAAATGAAACATTGCGACAAACATATTATTGCCCGTAAACATAATACGGCACAAAGACAGAGAAAACCTTAGTGGATTGTGTATTTCCGTGATACTATTTATTAGGACGGCCTCATCTAATAGATATCGTCTGCTTTCGAACAAGGGCTGATTTGAATGGTTAGCATTCTGATGGACATCATTTTCAATTTGCTAAATTACTGATGATGCTTTGTCGTCTAACATTAGGCGACCGCATATTATAATTTTAAATAATAAATGCACACGACAATATTGAAAATACAACTATGTATGTGTCATCTTCTATAGAATAGGCACCTATTCTTAATAACTACAAAAATGTTACAACTTCTGATAATTAACAGATTTATTTCTAACAGCCAATTTCTTAAATAGTATCTATAAGCCGAAAGGAGACTAGGACTTACGACATCGGTAAGTTGCTTATCCTCATCTTCACGTTTCTTCGAATCGGGCATAATATCATCGAGCCAACGCAGCTCGTTCATCTTGAAAACTCGTTCCAGTGCCTTCCGGATGAAACACATGGCAAGTACCTAAATGCGTGGAGAGGTCAAGAATAAATCAGGTGTAATTAAACAAAGTTTGCAAATATGGTGTAGAGTTCAGTGTATAATTAAATAAAGTACCATGTATCATGTTTAATGATATAATTTTTCGCCAAAATTTACACAATCGATGATAAGAGTAGCTCAACAAAGTCAACATGTTTTTATTCTTTATATTTTAATAACATAATGACCTTAATTATGAATCGAATATCAAGTAGTCAAATGTAACGTAAATATAGCTCCTATTAACAAAAATGCTAACGAATTCGTATTAAATACATTTATTATGATTTCATATAAAGTTGATCACATAAGTAACATTAAAATTCAAACATACAAATAAATGTAGTAAAATATTTTACGCAGTTTCTATTTTTATTATTAATTTTATATATATATATACTAATTAGGAATAGTCCTAGCCAACCTTAAATATTACTATCAAAACTAGTAATATTATCATCGATAATATATAACTATAAGTATAACTACGATTACCTTCGAATAACACTGAAATAAAGAAATCCCTTAAGTACGATCTTATCTACGGAATTTTTTTACAAAGTAGCCGATTAAAATGGTTTCGAAAAACGATATACGATGATGGTTGCAACTTACGATAGTACAAGATTTTGAGTAAAGATGATGTAGGACGAAAATATGCGGGGTTTTTTTTCAATTGTAGAGAGAACAAAATAGCTAGAATTTTAAATACAACATAAATTTATTACTTTCTCAAGTATGTCAGAAGGAAGGATAGAAATATATACATTATATAGGAAATTTGTGTCCCACCTGTCAATATATAAATCTTTATTGTCTATTACCTCAAATCTATTTTTTAATACCTAGACTGAAAATATATAAAACAAAACTTCAACTTACACGAAATTACTTACGTTTTAAAATAACTAAAGTATAAAGTAACCTTTTGCAGTGAACAAACTTCAATTTGACAGCATTCATCACATTGCAAACTATTGAGATAAAGCCTTATATGTAATATGTACTTATGTACTCATCTCTATAGGTAGGTATACTAAATGTAAACAAATATCTAAAGAACAAAGTAAACCGTTTCTATAAGTTGACATGTTCGTCTGGAAGCCGAAGCCTACAAATTAAAATACACAACACTGTCGTCAACAAAAAGAAAAGAACTAGCACTTTCCCGTCCATTTAATGAGATATAGCATATTTTCAAATGACATAAATATTTCCAGAATTTTCCAAACCTCGACACAGCAAATTCAGTTCAAACACCTGAAAAGTTGGATGCAAAGGTAGAAAAATATTTTTTATTTTTATTCTTTTGGTCTGTGCTTTGGTTTGTATTTTAGATCAAATTACTTTACTAACAACTAAAAGAGATATAGTGCTGTTCTCGTATATCTGTTGGCTGTAGTAAAATGTTATTTTAATCTTACTGTAGTTAAAAAGGGTTCCTATTTTAGCATATTATATTATGTTTTAAATAATATTTCTTCTACCACAATTTGCTATTAGCCAAGACAAATTAGCCTAAAACAATCTTCTTCTTTTATATTTCCGACAAATATTAAAACTTTGGACTTTTCAATTATTCCGTTAGGAGCATGAAATGCTTTTTCAAATGAGTGAGCAAATCTCACCATTAGCGGGAAGCCAATGGAGAGAACCTTGATAGTCTTGATCACCCAAAGGAGAGCCAGGCAGATGACTTGAATCACCGTGAACAGGTGGACACGACGAATGGGTACGTGACTGCACGTCAAAGGGGAACAAGGAGAGGAGAGGGAAGGGGAGCAGAAAATATACAAAATTATAAGGAAAAGGAAGTCGATGAAATAGATAAAAAACTAAATATGTATATATTTCTAAGAAAAACTTCTTAATAATGTAAGCATTAAAAGCAATTTGTTAAACTGTACATTTTTCATATTGCAATAATTTAAATAATATGATTTATAATACTTTTCATGTCAACTTAATTCAAATCATTATGACCTATAATACATATAAATATTAAACAACATATCTTGACCACAAATATAGTTCAAATTTTAAAATCAAGGGACATTTGTCCTTTGAAATCCTTTGCCCACTGAATAAAACAAATTAAAATGATTACATGTTAAGGTTGGATTATTTATCTGAGAGAAGTTTGTAAAATAAATTAAGCCGATTAAAAAGAAATACAATGATGATCAAAACAAAAACATACTAGAAAAGATTAAATTTTAAAAGTCATATACAAACATAATACTAACTCCTATAAATTCAAAATTTGACTAGCAATTAAAATTAACTTAGAAAATCAAATACCAAGAGAACATTTCAAGCAAGACAGGAAAACTAACATCTACTTGAGATAATCTTTATAAGTTCCAAAAAATAGGCAGTTTCACTATATATTTAAAAAGGTATTTTAATTAAGAATAATTGATAAGAAATGTCGCAATTAAACTTATTTTAAACTACATCAGACGTGAATTGTACAACAATAATGTTACTTTAAGGGAAAACAAAAACGTACATTTTTAAGTATACAACAATTGAATAAAGAAATTTCGGGAATTAAATTAATTATTGCATTCATTTTAACCGTGCTTTCAATAACTCTTTTTAAGTTAACAAGATTTCTTGGGTCATATACAATATTGTAAGGCATTTCCCTAAGTGCTATACATTATGGTTATAATATTGCTTTAACAAGCATTTAAACAAGCAATATACCTTTTATCACAGAAACAATGGATGTAAATTGCATTCTGTGATTTTGTAGATAGCCTACTTATATTGTATGCATACTTGTATCAGTTTACTTGAATGAAAAACATCGAATGAAACAATGTCCCTAATTTAATATCTTTTCATGGAAATATGTATTATTATATTATTTTCAGTAGACAAATATAATTTGATTTTAAAGAACGCTCGAGTTTTTACCCCAGCCTCTGTAAGTTTTAGCTTCGTCTCATTAAAAATATATATATTCTGTAAATAAAATGTACCGATTAAAAATAGCGAAACGTTATTTCGTTGAATAGGATGTAATGTTTTGTGTTCACATATTATTATGTGAAATTATTTGGAATATTGTGTCTCTACAAAAAAAACTGTCTCACTTTAAACGGTAAAAATATGAGATGATTTAATGTGTAATTATGACATTAGAATGATCGTCATTAAACATGATATTTTGCACTAAGTGCGACAAAAAGGTAAATGTTGAAAATGTTAGACTAAAAAATGCACTTCAATCTTTCTTTCTGAAGAAACAAATATGTGAATAATGTTTTTGCCCGTATCTAAAATACTGCGCATGTATGCACCTTTCAAATCTCTGAAATGTAAATTCGTACGCAGAGGAAGTTTATGCTGTATAGGTACATCTGTTTTAGTTAATTCTTATAATTTGTGGAATTCTGTTTAATTCAAATCGTAGATGTCTTGTAATAACTATCAGCAAATAAACTAAAAAAGCAAAACATAAAAGACTACTTTCGTTCATGTAGAAGAATTCGCATTTTGTTGCTTCTGACATTATTATGAAGCTAGGTTTGTTAACCAAATATAATTAGAACATTTGAAGATATCAAAAAAAAACATTTGTCACAGAAGACAAAAAGAGCATTAAAGCACTGGCGGGAGTTCTAAATACAGTAATTTGATGGAAGCTGTTTACTTGCCAATATTACCTTTTCTGAGTACTTAAAAACTAATATAAGACAACTAAAAATAATAAAATACATCAGTTCTGTTGTTACTTTTATTTGTATTCAGTTTATATTTTTCTGCTATTGTACAATATTATTCCCATCTTTGTCTACAAACAACTAATCTTATCTTCCATTTGAGAACATTGTTATATTTTAGAATTAAACATGCATTTAAACACTTTTTAATATTCTAGTTTCTAGACATTCTAATCAGAAAACGTTTCTACTAGTAATAAGTATTAAAATACCACAAATCTATTCAAACATACATTATAACAAATATCAAAAGGATTTCTTCAATTAACGAAGTAAAATAAACGAAAGACAACATGTGATAAAAAAATAAAGAATTAGAAATAATAATAAAAATATTAAAATTCAGAAGACTGAATACAACAAATTATAAAATATTTAAATATAAATTCTTAATAGATTGTTTATCATTGTGAGTTCTGCCTGAAATGTAAAGCTCGCCGTATATTGAAGAGGACAATTTAGTTTATGTGATTTTATTACAATAGAACATACATATTCAAAACTGAATTCTTTTGAATCAAGTCAGTTGAAAATGAGGCAGGGAAGCAGTTATGCGATTTTCGCTAATGTGAGAACCAAAAATCACCAAATTAAGTTAGCTAGTTAATTATTTGTAGATTTTATACACCAAATAAAATAATGATATCGATAGTTCCTAATTTTCATGATTGAATTCAATCTCACTATCAAGACATTTATAGGAATTAATGACAATTAGCTGACAAAAGATATTAAATTTAAATTACAAATACAATAATAATTAAAAAAAAAATATTGAAACAAAATCGTAAAATTATGAAATGGAATATGCAAACAAAACATGTGTAGCTCAGTTTTTATGCACTGCACCGATACAGTCAAACTAGCCTCATAATAAGAACAAGGCGAAAAGTTACCGGAGATAGATATAGTCAGGCTGGTATTTGGGGGGCATGACGAAGAGAAAGATTCTTTGGACCAACTGAACCCCTCGAAGTGATGACACGCCCATGAAGAGAAACACACCGTAGAGAACCGCCATTGGGATGTACTGAAATAATCATGTGTTGCTTTAGGAGAATGTGTGCAGGAATGATAATATACCTACTACAAACAACACTGAACCAACCTTAAAACATATTATTTTGTGTGGTGTCAATTTACAGAAGACAATAAATACAATTTTAAATTAGATTTATTAGCTAATTCTTTTATAAATAATTTAGATTGATCCTAAAAATAATTCACCATGCGTGGCATAAATGTTTTTTAATACTTCACTGTATATCTTATTTATTTTATTCAATTCCACGAAAAATCTAGGCAATTTAAATATCTTCCAATATTTTATATTTTGAATGGTGAGCTTTATACAGTGAAGTGTTTAACTGTATAAAGATTTTGAAGTTTATAAATCTCGAAATAAGCAATATAATGTAGCATAACGCTTTAATTTTATTTAATTAACATTATTAGTTTAAAACCTGTATATTTTATAATGACGATTTCAATGATAGATACAAAAATAGAACGTAAAATAATCGATTACAATCTTATATAATCCATAATTTTAAATAAAGGTAGTAAGGTGGTCAATGAAATAACACTAAGCAAAATATTAAAACAAGTGGAAAAGTATAATATTTCAAGGAAATATGCCAAAAGGAATATGAGAGAATTTCATAACACTGAGTAACATAATTATGGATATCATAAGTTAGAACAAAAATCGACACATTAGAATAGATTAACTCGGAGGTAACAATGTTAAGTACACTAATAAGTTCATAATACCTTATGCTTTGAAATATAACAACAAACGTGAAATATATCACAATATTTTGCATTCGTAATTGTTATTTTTTTAAATAAAATCAAGGGATTTGAAAGGATACAATATTTAATACGTTGTCCTAAAATATTGTTTTTAAACATTATACAAAAACAAAATTTGTCAATACACTGTAAAATAATACTTCAAAGTAGAAAAGTAATCAAGTATTAGATAGAATAAGTAAATAAAGACAATACAATTATTTTAATCGTGTGAAGGAGACATAAAAAGAATTAGAAAATTATCCTATTGAAGAAACTTCAAAAAGCAATTATTAAAATTACACAAATAACAGAGAGAATTTATTAATGTAAAAATATATCACATAATAAAAAAGCAGTTTATACATGAAGTCTTTTTATTCATAAATAAGAATATCCATGAAACATCTGTAATACATAGATATATAATACGTATGTGTGTATGATTTTTCGATTGAAATTATAAATAAGCAAAATATCTATATTTCATGAATTTATTCATACAGAAAAAATGGTCAGAAATGAATAACGACAACAATTATTAATCAACTTTCAAGAAATATTTCCTTAAAACTGCTTTAAATGGTTTTATATAATCTATTTCGCTCACTCTTCCACTAGGGACTGTAAATATGTAATTGACAAGAGAAAAGCACACAAACCTTGAGTACAGGAGTCAAGAAAACAGAGAGGCCGATGGTAAGGAAGATGATCACTCCAGTGACACGTTGTTCCCTGAAAGTAGGCAAGTGAGAAGAATTGATTGAAATAGAAGTATTACGGAGGATAAGAAAGGCAGGGCAGAAGGTGCGATATCAAGGATATATATTAAATCATTTTCCTTAAGAGAGGCAAGAAGTGCTACCAGATAAAATCGTTCTTGTAATTTTTTAAATCCATAATTATAATTCCAAATATTATAGGAAAGACATGCATATTATGAGTAATGTAGGTTTCACACACTACGATAAAGAACACTCACATATGTATTTAGAATACGGAATATTGAATACTCTAAACATCGTGTGAGTTAGTTTACTTGTACAATTCTTTTCAATTTTGTCAATCGTTGCATAACAGCCTCGCACAACGTTTAAAAAAACAGGATAAAATTACAAACATTTGTTATATATAGCTCTAATGTTTATTTAGTTTTAAATTTCAGAACTTTACAAAATGCATTATATAAACTTTAAAATGGTATAAAATATATGTTTCAAAGTCGTTATCAAAAAGGCTATTTTATGTTTAATTAGATAAGAAATATATATATTTTTCTTATCTTTTTAAACTCTTGTCTGAGGCTGTATATAACCACTTGGCCACCAAAGATCGATTGGTAGGGAAGACTTTCTAGCCATTACGGCAACTTTGTATTACACGAACTATATTATAAATAAAATAAATCAATAACAAGTAATGTTTAGCCACGACACAATGGATGAGTTTGTGTGGTTTTAAGTGAAAATTTTAGTTTATATAAGCCTTAGTCTTAGGCAGGGTAGGAGTCATTAAAACTTTTACATATTTAAAACTTTCTTAACACGGTTTTAATACTTTCTCAAGACCGTCTTAAAACTTTTTGAAGATATTATTATATAAATTATAATGAACAGTTTAATATAAAGTTATAAACCAGAATATATATAACACTTTTAATTTTAACTTTAATTAAAATGTAAATAATATAGGTACCTAATTCAAACATACTAATTATATTAAATTATTATTAATAAATTATAATATTTAAATTGATGAATAGAGAATGTTTTAAAAATTCAAATAAATAGAAAAGTCAGACAGTTTAGCATAAAATTTTAATATATTATCAAACGTTTTCGTCAAAAGGCATTTGACTTCATCAAGACAAAATAAGCGCTATCGATAGTACAAAATATAAACAAAATAAACAAATTTTAGAGAGAAAAAGGCACCAAAGTTGAACAAATGAGAGTTCAGACGAAAACGTTTGATAATATATTAAAAGTTTATGCTAAACTGTTTGACTTTTCTCTTTATTTGGATTTATAATATTTAATTAACCTAAAGCAACAACCTATAGTATATTGTATGAAAATTGAGTTTTATCTTATATACAAAACATTATAGTATACATATATCAAACACCAAACTGTAACTACACATTTTTATTAATATCTTGAAAGTTTATAAAAATCTAACGTAAACTCGATTTGTTCTAATCTTCTACTGCTTGGTTTTATCTTATACATAAAACAAAATAAAAAGGTAGCATGCATCATAAGTTTTTATTAGTATTAAGAAACTTTCGAAGCCATCTTAAGAGAATTAAAGCTTTAAGACTTTCTTAAGAAGAATGATGAATTTATTGTTGGTCTTAAAACTCAACTATTCTGTTAACATTCACGAATTACCATATTGAATTTCAAGTGACTTACAGAATTCTCCAGTGAAAAGTTGAAAACTTATAATATTCTGTTTTCTGTCTGTCAACTATTCCAATGATATTATTAATATAGATCAACATTACGATAACTAATAACCAGTAATAACTATTCTTGGTTTTACAGTTTTGTTTAAAAAAAATATCAACGTTTTTAATTAATATTATAACGTATCCTCATATTCTCGATTCTTTTTTTAAATACGAACAAATACACGCATTATGTATATATTCGATGCATATTAAGCATTAACTAATTACTTAAAAAATATTAATTTGTAGTAGAGTCAATATACAAAACCCTTTTATTGTTATTCTACTGGTTGCATAGAAATGCATGCATAAACGGTATATTGAAGATAAAATTCAAAAATACTTTTCAAAAATGCACATAAAACGATGTTTAATTTTTTAAGTGTCCTAACAGATTTTCCAAATCATATTGTAACGGAAATAATGAAAAGAAATATGAAACATGAAGACTAGAAAGCGTCAACTTCAGAATAGTTGCATTTAAGAATAATTATTGATAATTTGTTTAATCCATTGTAACTATACGAACAGAATAAAATAACCTTAATAAATTATTCTGTAATAATTAATGTTACCTATTAGAAGTTAAACTATTTAAATGATACCATTTATCGATTAAACGATGTAACTTTGTTTAAAATAAACATTCGTCATGCTGCAAATATCGCAATTTTAGCTTTCTTACTAATATCAAATAATCAACAGAAAAAAAACATATATGCTATAAATAAAAATCAATATGTTCTTTATGCGCATTATAAATATATAATAATTATCATTGTTTTATGCTCACCTAACATCCGATATACTAAGAAGATGTCGCAACTTAAACTAAATCACTATTATGAAAATATCCAATGCATTATTGAACTATAAAACTACAAATCCTAAACGTGACAACATTGTTTCATTTTATTAACAAAATTAAAAAAAATCAACGTTCAACAATATAGCGTGTTTCATTTTGCATTTTACATTTTGAAGTGGTAGGTGAACTTCTCTCAGCTATAACATGTCTTTTTTTATCAGGAACAAGCACGCTCAAGTAGAAAAGGAAATATGAAACTCAAAGGCAAGCATTTCTTTTCAGAAGTGGGACTCTCATCAAGAAAAACAAACACCTTTAATCACTCGTTCGATTTGATAAAAAATTGTATTTTGTTTGCACACTGTCTTTGCAATAACTTAAAAGTGACTTTTAATAAAAAGCAAGGTTTCTCCTTGAGTGGGGAAGTAAAAAATAACTCAGAGTAGTGCACATATGTTTTGTAAACATATTTAGCTGATAATTTATTAAATAAACTGTAAATTACTTCATTAATTTTAGTCACCACGTTTCCCTTAAAAGACATTATTTGCTACTAGATACTTTGTCAATAGTATTTGATTTTTCCTAGATTTTATGCAAATTGTTGTTTTAATATATTCGTGGCCTTGTAGAGTACCTACTGCTTATTCATAGTTTATTAATGTTAGTGGGATCATTGTGCTTTTCTTGACATATAATATAACATTTATTGTTATTCGTAAACGAAAATTAAAATAGTTACCGAGTTATATTAAAACAAAACAAAAACAGCTTTACATTACCCAGGTAAACATTCAGGTTAAGACGTTCATTAATCACTACGAGTAGAATTTGCTTCACTGTAGACCTGACGCTTATTGTGGTGACATAAATATATATATATTAGTTGTTTTTGATGATGTCTGATTATACCATGAGTATACATGCTTAGCTACTAACAAGGAAATCATTAGTATTCCTGATTATGCTAAACTAGTGTATATATTTGAATAAAACACCAGTTATAATGGTCTAGTAACTGGACGAATTTATAATTTCCTAAAATAAACAAGCAAATATTATTTAAGAAAAGTAAATTGATAACAAATTGCATTTCAAGCAGAATAAGCCATCGTGTTATTTTTCTGTCACTGTTGAATATCACAAAAAATTTATATATTGGTCTTCAAACATTATATAAAACCGATTTATGTATGAATAATTAAATTATTGCTGTAGGCACCGCACTCAAATGTAACATCACAAAAACAAGTCTTATCATTATTTCTATATTTCTGTTGCAAAAAAGGATTTTCTGATATTTACTTACGCTACTTTCATTTCAAAACTATAATGATGTTAATTTTAAAATATTGATTTAAAAAATTTGAATATTTTTATTAAACAGAAAGAATAATCGCAAAAGCCATTGGAACTTTGATTGCTTTTAAAACGCCCATATATAAGGCAGTGCTTTTGTTAAATAATATATTAGACCTATACATTTCTTCCCATTAGAAAAATCAAATATTAATACCGGACTAATAAAGATAACAGATTATACAAAATAATGTATAATAATATAAGCAATAAATAAAAGGGGAATGTAAGTGTTAAAGTTCGACATTAAGTACGTCTCTTAATCTGGAAGGCATTTGCACATCGCATAATTAGTTGTAATCACCGTAAACAAGTGACCTAAATCCTATATAATAGATGACCTATTTATAAATGTTCCTCTTTTGTTCCGAACAATAGCTATTATTGTTAAGAACAAATCTGTAACGGTAACACACAAAGTCAAAAAACGTTATAAAAGAATTAGAAGCCAATATTATAATATCATTTTTAGAAATAACACTAATAAATAAATGTGCATATTTCCTTTGAGGGACTTTATGCCTAGGGTATATTATGGCTAATATTATATCTAAAAAAGATAAAGACAAATGTATAACATATAATAAAGAAATGGTACAGTTAATTCAGTTAACAAGAAAAGAGAAGGAAGAAAAATATAAATTAAAGGAAAGGACAGGAATGGAAAGAGGAAAAGGGAAATGAAAGGAAAAATAAACAAATAGGAAACTAATAAATATAGTATAGTAACGTAAATTAAATGGATATAATAAAGAGGAAAGAAAAAATAAATGAAAGGGCAGAGATATGAAGAAAATAATAATCATGTAATAGAGAGAAGAGAAGAGAGACAAGTATTACTGACCGACAACCCAAGAACACAGGTCTCTCGCCAGGTGCAGTATTTTCCGACTCCTTCTTGAGACTCATGACATGGTTTATGGAGAGCACTGTGGCAGCCACAAACCAGGGAATGCCCAGAATAGAGTTGATCAGGATCAGGACAGAGAGAACCAACAGATCCAAATGGTAACCGTTTCCTTTCTGTGTGTTGGGGTTAACCAGACAAATAAGTGGATATTAATTATAATTAATATAATTTATTAATTACTCTAATTAATAATTATCAGTTAACCAGACTTCAGATCGAAAATTAATAATACACCTATCTAAAATAGTGCTAAACTAATGCGAAAACATAAAACGTAAACGGCTATGTGAAATACAGTTTATATTTATATAGAAAATAAAAAAGCAACATTGCTTCGACAGCTGATAACACGTATAATTATGACTGCCATTCAATTTACGAACAGGTATTCTAAATCTTAAACCCTGATTTCAAACATACTAACATTATGTAAGGCAAACAAACACGAAACACTCGATAGACTACGGGAAGTGTAGCTATCCATCAAAATGACAGGAAATATCGCCTTGTCTGTATGTAAAGGAAGTAATTAATATTCTAATATTTAGTTGCCAGTTCAAAACAAGACAAAGCAATTTATATTTTAGTATCAGCTCCATTAAAATCATGGCGTGTATATTATGACCAAAACGTATTCTCACATATTCACTTCAAAGATACAGGATCATATATTTTATTTATTTATAGCTTTTAATTTGTCAAGATTATGAAAGCTATTAACCGACATTTATCAGCACAGAGACAACATAATATTACAAATCTTACGAAGTGCTTCAACTAAATTTTCAAGTAAATAACAACGAGTTATATGTATATTATATTTCCTTGTTTGCATAAACTATACCCCCCCCCCAAGATATTGTATCAGAGACATTTTCAATAGATAAAAATGAGTTTTTTTAAATAAAAAAATACATTTCTTTTTGCCCATACACTCTGCAGAACAAATATGACAAAACATACATTTTCATTAAATTATGCAGTTAAAAAAGTTTGCTATATTTAGATAAAATAATTATATAATAACAAAAAAAGCAAGAATAAAATTAATACACAATGGAAGTACAATAGGCCAATAGCTTCATAATATGTAACTGGTCAAATAGTTCATATTATTATACCTTATTTTATTCTCTACACTACAGAGAAATATATACCAGCCGTGCAAGCATTGCATGTCCCCATATTTTCAAATTCCGATATGTGAATACGTTTTCTATAGATTTCTATTCATTATGTTTGCCAGTGGTTATTTCTCACTTAGTACAAGAATGTACAATACATCAATCATATTATGTTCAATGTCCATTAGAGAATAAACCATTACCATGCCAGTGTAGACTCTTGTACATTTTTATACCTCACACCTCATTTTTCGGTTCAAAAACGCAGTTCTTAAATGAAAGGAACGTAGCAACTGCCTTACAAGACAGTAGAAATGATCGTCGTTATAATATGGATGACAAATATTACAAGCATTACTACAACATTTACTGCAAATAAGAGCAAATAGGGATAGACTTAACAAAATAAAGTATGGCTTACAATTTCAAATCATTTATAAAATGCATAAATATTTCCACAAATATGGTTCACATTAATAAATCCAAAAATTTCAATTAAAAAGACAATTAAATGTCTGTAATACACATGATATTCTTTACAATGTACGCAACAATAATTGCGTGAACACTGTTAATCAATCACAGACACGTTAATAACACAGTGCAACTGAAACTGAATAAAGGTCCTCTACCTTTACACAAACACTTACAGTTGCATACTAAGTATTACATTAACTAACAGTCATACACCTAAAGGGGTCCATTCCAGATCTTTATAAACGTTTAATTAGTTTAAGACAACTTAAGGTAGCAGTCTATCATAGTAATATGGTTAAACTTGATAACACAAAACATTAAGCTCCATATAATTATATAGGTACCGTTCTGTTCAAGTAATTAGAGCGTGAAAAGAAAGACTTATAACTTTATAAGTACAATATTTCTATAAATACTATTAATTATACTAGTGCAGCAATGTGAGCCAGTGAACAGTTTGCTTTTAGTCATTTTAACACAAAGCGTTATACGCGAAGTCTCATAAGAAGAGCATTATTTCTTTTATACATTTTGTGAGGCAAATGACATTTAGGATTTTAGAACATTATTAGTAAGGTTGACATTAACTTTTCAAACATGTACACAGAACAATAGCCGTTGATCTAGTCAAAATAAAATTGAAACGTTTGTAGTGCTTGGATGATTTTAATCTCATAAATTAAATATTCAAGTCTTTCCAAATCATTTCATTTTACTATATATTGCATTACTGTAAAGGTGCTTATTCCATGTTCCCAATGTCAGCTTTAGATATATAAGTCTAGCAATTCTGAAATAATTCCATTAACAAAAAAGTTTTGCCACCTAATTATAAGTCAATATTATTGCTTTTCCCTGTTATAAATTGTTATTAAAGTTGAAGTTTTTATTATAGTTTTATATTATAAAACAAAATGTATGCTACACAAATTCTAAAAAATAATGGGAAAATATGACATCAACACTACCCATCTTATATCACACAATGGCACACACAAACCTTAAGTTTATTCTCCTTCCGGTTGACAATAACAGCCGTAATCTGCTGATCCATGAAGATCAAAATAACAGCGAGGAGAGCCGGTCCCAGGGCTATGAAGATCGTGTAGACCGGGTTCCCATTGAGCAGCGGGACCACCCAGGAGCGCGCCTTGTAGCCCAAGGTCGGCTCAAACTTGGTTGGGACTTGGAGTTTGGGGGTGTGGAATCCGATGAGGTAGTCCGTTAGTGTCATGGAGGTAATTGCAATCATCACAGCGAAGTCCCCGATTATACTACGAACCTACATGAGCGAGGGGCGGGGAGCAGGTTGTTAGAGTTAAAGTTCAGTTGGTTTACAGAACATACTTTGAATTTGATTGAAACAAAATTTGACATCGATTGGCACAACCAGGAGAAATTGCGCAGTTTCGATCGCTAAGCCAACTGTCAAGTCAATTTAGTTTTCAAAAGTTTAGGCAGCGAGTGATTAGAAATGACAGTTCAAGTGGCGCAGTAACGCGGGAATCGTGGTTTAAACTTCGCTTACATTATAATTTAATGACTTTTAAAGGAATAAGAAATCAACTTCACGCTTTCGCTAGAATTATTCTAAAACGTTCCAGACTTTTAAAGGTGATTTTATCGAACATTATTAAACAAAATGCTCGATGACAAGATTCAAATAATGCTTACTAAAAACGCTAAGTCATACAGGCGTAATAGAAAATGGAGGTGATCGAAAAATAATGTTGGATAACATTTTCAACGTTTCAAGAGTACCTACTTACTCCTTAAATCAACGAAAACAACTTTTTCGTATCACTCACGAGTAGCATTTAGACTTGATAAGAATGACTACAAAACTTACCGGCCATGTGTGTTTAATTTAATAGTATCACTCTCGAGAAAAGCACTGATCCCAAAATAGCTTCCTACAAGTTTCAAATGTCCTATTTTCTACTGTTTTATCGAGTAAGTAGTCAATAATTCCTAGAAACTAGCGAATATGGTTGACACGCACCCGGTTGGGAAAGAATCTGGAGGTGCGCATCATCTTGAGAGAGTAGGAGATGGTGAACGTGCCGATGAAGAGGAGACAGGAGAAGAAAAGAACGTCCGGCACGTGGACTCCCGTGCAGCCTGAGCCCTGCCATTCACCGTCCCACCTGGGACACATCTCCTGGTAGTATTTCCAGTCCCAGGAGAAGTAGCTGACGGAGATCTTATTCCAGTCAATGCCAACCTGAGCGGACCAGAGAAAGAGGAATGTTGCTCTTTGCTCTTGTTTTGGTAGCGGTTTGCATAGTTTTACGTACGGAAGCAATAGGTAGCAACTTATAAAAAAACTTATAAAAAATAATAACGTGTTTCAAAGCAAGCCATTTAAAAAATATTTCGTAGAAAATATATCGTTTTTTTCAATAAATAATATATTGTCTCCAACACTATCAATTAGATGGAATTATTCTCAATTTATTTTTGAACAATTTTAAGTTGATTTCTAGGTTGCTGTAAGTTTTATATCGTTTGTGCCATAGAATTATCATAATTTAATGATCCAGCTGGACTGGACTGAATAACATGGTGACTTGGGTTGACTTTATAAAAATAACCTAAAATTTAAAAAATCGATTGAAATTATTTGTAAGATAACATTATATTATAGTATTGATATTTATATTCAATTGATTTAGATTTAAAATTACTCAAATACAAAATCTTTGTTATAACTCTTGTGCGCTGCATCAAAAATTGCCATGCATAAAGCAACTGGTAGAAATTATAAACCCAACAGTGAGTTATGCAGTGATCTAGGCCAATTGGGATGCTACTGTTCATCATTAAAATAATGTTTGAATATTATCACAGGCATTACACTACAGCATTTATGATGAAATGAAGTTTACAAAATTAAGAGAAAAATTATTGATGCACAGCGAAACGCAGAAGTAGTAATCCCCACTCAAAAAATGAGGTATAAATATCATGAATTTTATTCAATTTCAGCTGTCTATGTCTGTCTACGTCCTCGACTATAACTATCTCCGAGTCTGTGTATTTGTCTATGGCTTATTGAGTATGTTTACACACATTTCTACAGATCGTGAACAAAACTCATACATTTTCGAGTGGGTATAACTACTTCTGCAGCACCCTGTAGATTACTCTGAAAGTGTTGTTACCTACACGAGTCAAATGAAATACCAATTTCTCGAAATCTCAATACTATTGGTAACTATGTTTTCAGTCACAGAGCACTTTCCTAAACAAATTTATTTTAATGTTTAACAGATGAAGATAGAAGGTATTTTTATAATATGTGTCATAAACGGACAATTATATCACTAAATAAAAAAAGGCGTTTTTATAAGAACAAGGACAAAACAACAATTTCATTTAAAAATAATATAACGAATTAAAAGTATAAAGGTTCATTTTTATTATGCATCTGAAGGAGGAACAAGATAAAGGATTAATTATAAATATTAAAGTATTGTTATACATATTATTATGATATTATGATACGTAAACATGTTTAATATAATTTTACAAATTAAAATAATAACAACATGAAATAAGATCATTGGGACGGCAAAGATGAAATATAAAATAGTTGATTTACAAAGCATAACTAAAAACATTTGCAGCAATCGTTTCTTTTATACAGTTTAATATTTAGTAAGCGCTAAATATATATATCAATCAACATAAAAATCAAGGTGTTAGCAAAAATTATTAGTTGGCAAATTGGCTTTTAGTTTCATTTAAAAACATTATCAAAGGAAAATTGTAATAAAATATAAAAGCACACTGTCCTGGATTTGTTTGCGATTTCGTCTAAGTCTTTTAAAATGCAAAGGATCATATTTTACAATAGCTAGTTACTAATTTTACGCTAAATAGTAAACAACCAATTAAAAACATCTCTCTTTTGTACGTCAGGACAACTTGTTATTATTATTATTATTATTATTAAATTAGCTCTATGCAACGTAAACAAATACACTATTACCTTTCTCGGAAGTAGATTAACCTTATCCATACGATACCACGTGTAGTTAAGGAAAGATAACTTTAAACATATGCTAGGTAAAAATGATCATTTTTTTAAATAGACTAAAACATTTAATTTCAAAACATAAAACAATAAATTAGAACCAAAAAATATTTATTGCACAATATAAATTAGTACACGCAATTTATCAGAGCACGGATCAGAGTTTGAAATCAGTCAATTTGAGAAAAGTATGCATTCTTCAAATATATAAAGTATGTTGTTAGTTAGTGGTCAGGTGACCCCTAGTCCTTTAGGTGTAGTAAGTATAGGGCTAAAAGTTGTACAGCATTATGTTGGAAAAAGTCACAGAAGCTTACATTGCTCCATTTCTTCATTTACAAATAAGGAGGGGGGCTTTAGGTATGCATAGCGTTAACTATAGCACCTGTACTGTGGACGCATTTATTGATAATGCTAGTATGCTTTAAAGTTGAGTACTTAAAAAATATGTCCGTCATATAATCAATCGATTATTCATTAATTATATTTATCCTATTATAATAATTACTAAATTGTATTTTAAATGTAGATGTCATATTTCGAGGCAAGAACAGTTCTAGTCAAGTGAGAACAAACCAAATTTCACAGATTACACAAAAAGGTTCGTTATAAATATTGATCTTCTAAATATTATTCGCTCATGATAATGATTCCATTCGTTTGCTTTACATTGACATTATCTTACTGTTATTGCTTCAATTATTGTAACAGTAATTACTATCCGTGTTATGTAAAGGAAACATTAAATGTTCACTTGTCAAATAATGATTTCATTTCTGATTTATCCGTAACACATAATATATTCGTTTAATTACTTATTTGCATAAGGCTAACATATTAAACCTACTACTATGTAAAGTATAATAGCAAAGTATGCAAATATAATATTATACAAAATATATTTACACTATTTGACAGAAATAAAAAGCGGTTTCCACAAAACACGCAGATAATTTCTTCCTCCCGATTTGACTCCACATAGCGCTGTGTTAAAATACTGGAAACAACTTAGCGCATTCGTTTATCAATAATAAGTGTGCGATTATTAAGTATTTGCCAACAAAGTGTCATCACCAAAAATATAGGACAGTTTTAAAAAGTTATGCTGAAACCCTTTTAAATAACATAACTATATTGTTATATCTAGTACAATTTACAAGGTACAAAAGAATGCGATCAATCCCATTAAATATATTACAGTAATACAGCATACTGCGATGAGAGTAACAGTATTCTATTAGTGAAGGTGCGCAAGCTAGGAAAACTGAGGACAACATACCATCGCGTTTGTGGCATTGTATCGGAAGGGCGGAGGGTCCGCTTCAGTGGGAAGTGAAGCCTTCTTGTAATTGGCCAGCTCAGTCGTGGCATTGGGAAAACAGGTGCAATTTCTGTCTATGATCTTGTCCGGAGCCCAAGTACTAGTGTGTGTATGAGGATAGGAAAGAGAGCGAGAGAAATTAGTCAGTGCATTGTTGGCGCGGCAAGCAGTTCGTTGAGAAAAAAAGACAATACAGCTAGGTATGATGTTAAAACTACAAAGAATAACGAGTATGGGAGTTTTTTGGTCGCACTCAAAAAGGATAGTCAAGTAATTTCTAAAATGTTATCGAATTTTAAGACGCTTTCTTTAGACCATTTCAACCATATAATACAATATAATAATGAATAATTAATGCGTTTTAATTGATTGCAATATTTTAAAAAGAACGCTTTTCATATTAGATAGATATATCACTTATTTTCTATACATACTGTTTATCGGAATGCTTAACAATTTTTTTTTAAATCCTAAATATTATAATATTACGCTTTGCTTATAAATTATGTCTTGACAAAGTTTATAATATGTAGTAAAACGTGCTTATCTGCACTGCACAGTAAAATATAAGCGATGCATCTCCTAAGAATTATTTTCCAGTTTACATTTAGTTACATTTCAATTGGTATGTTTTGCGAAAGTAAATACACATTACTAATCATAAATATTACTTACAACTTACTGAGCATGTAATGGGGAGCATAATATAAACTATTCACTGCATTTGAGAGAGATACCTAATTGAGGCAGCAGCTCCTTTGTCTTCAGGACAAAAGCGTCTGCGAGACAAATTAAATCACAAAACTTTATTTTAATAATTTTCTACCTTGGCATATTACCTATACAACAACACATTCTTCCTGATACATTTTGAGTATTACTAAGTATACAATCCACGTCACGATTATAATTTTCAAATTCCTGTCAAAACAATTGTTCATAATCTATTCATTTCAACTACCTTAACTATTTTATGTGCATATGCATCGAAACAGATTGTACTATGCATCTACACAAATTAGTTATAAGCTCTACATTTATTTAAAATTTAGCAAGTGGTTGTATTAATCATCATATTATTGTATTAATTTATGCCAATACTTACTTTTTTGTACATTATTGCAGATTTTCAGGTACAATTTCTTGTATTCTATATTACATAGTAATCGAAGTTTAATTACCTTTAGTTACATATTATAAACACTGTACCTTAAATGGCATATTAAAATGCAACCATTTTGATGCTAGCAAGACAAACATTGCAAAGTCTTCAAAACAAATACAATAATACAACGTAAACTAGAGTTATGTACATTAAGTACTTTGGAACATTATCTTAACAAAGATCGCTCAGTATCCCCCGCGTTGGAAGCAGTGCAAATTATAGTTATAACGTGTTTTCTTGGGGTGAAAAGACAAAACACTCTAATGTTATGTTACACAAAATATTTGTTAAAAATTATATTATATTATTTCAAAAGTAAAACAAACTGCGTTCAAATTAGTATAGGTATATATCGAAGTTTTTACGTTATTGCATTAATATTTAATAGCACAAACAATATCCAGTTATCTCTAAGTATAATCGTAATTAGCTGAACAGCTTACTTAATTAGAAAATGTTATCAAAACATAAAATATATTCATGTTTTAGTATAATATATATTAAACAGACGAATATCTTAAAAATAAAACATTATAAAAAACGCAACTAATTCAAGACTTAGAAAACGAACATTAATTTATAAATTGTCCCCAAAATGGTGCGGCCGTGTTTATTACTATAATATATTCAATTACCCTTGAAGCCATGTTCATTATATAAACTAGTCAGATGATGCTAATGTTTACGAGTCAGACAATACCAGGTTCTAAAAAAACAGTTTATAATAATATATTATACAATGCGAATAAAACGAATACAGAAATTATTGCAAATATTATGAGTGAATTAATGAAGTAATGAATTGGTGTAGAGAATTAAAAAAGAAGACAGTTAAAATCCTCTCATTCTCCTCGATTATGTTATAACTACAACCAGCTGAAGTCACAGGTGACGAGTAATTGTAATATAGCCTAGCGTTCCCTACTTCAAGAGAGGATGAGAGTGCGGAAACAAAACTCTAGACATGTGAATGATATTGACTACAAAATAGGAAGTGTAGATTCTCTGCCACTATAGTATATATACGTAACAATCACAACCTACACACACAATCTTACCAATATTATAGTATACTCGTATAGTGGAAGTAATACATTTATTTTTCGGCTGTAGTATAACAAGGTAAACTATAGTTCATGTATAATTCCTAGGGAAGCACATGCCTTACTCCCATCTTTAGACGCAGCGGCGCTCATTTCTACCTTTGCGGCTCATGGCAGCCTTGTCTGCATTCAAATAAAAGGTTAAAAAGTGCATATTTGAATAAGCACAATTATGTTTAATTGGTGTGTGTTAACTGAAAACTACATAAAATTTGCATCTGAATTTCCTCGATTATTTATCATCTTAGCGCAATGTATATTATCTGCATATTCGACAAAGTCTTGTGCAGAAAGTGTTGCGTCATCTTTATTGTTTACTCCAGAAATAGCAATGTAAATCAAAGAATAATAATTTATAATCCAAACATAGTGGATTCAATTTGCCAGGACTTCAACGCATCATAAAAACGACGTATTTTAAAATAAAATTGGAAGCTACATTGAAATATCTAGTACGCTGCAGTATGTTGCAGGATTTGAATCATACCAAATTCAGCGCAATAAATGTGAAGTATAATTTGTTTTAATTTAGAAATAGATACATGTACACTATACAAATGTATACTATGTACAAATACACGAATTTGCACGAAGAAAACTGAACACAGAAGTTCATCCTTCCATAAAACAAGTGTATTCATTCTTAGTTTTCCAGTGCAAGCAATATTATATACCGGTTTCCTGGATCGGAATAATGGACTATTCTAGAGTAATTGAGTTGCGCATTGAGGCAAACAACTGTAAATTAAGGAAAGATTTCTGTTATCCATCATCTTATTATCTGTATAAATAATAATACATCTGTTTAATTTCCAGCTTAAGATATCCTTGTTATCTGCATTAGCTTTATTTAAAAGTACGGCGATAATTAATGAATCCATACAGGTATCATAGTATGTATAAAACATTAATAGGTATAACATTTAGAGGGAGGGAGATGACTACAGAGCAAGTTAATTTTAACAAAAATGGCTTCAATTTCTAGTATCTAGGTAGAATTAAAATTATAATCCCGGTGGAGACAAGCGAACAAGAATTTAATCTTCTACCAATGATAATAATGCCATTTTTAAAATCTCTTCCTTATATGCGTGGGAGACCGTCGGTTTGGATACCGTACTTTTTAATTGAATGTGCCTCATGGCAATTTACAAACTAAAGAACATCCACAAGCGTAAATTATTGCAAAACATAGAATGAAATTAATTGAAGTGTCTAATAAGAAACTGCTTTGTACTATCTTGAATTTGCTTAAAACATATGGCAAATTATAGTGGATAATGCTTTGACTGAAATATTAAACCTATATATAATATACGAAATAAATGCATACAAAGGGCAAAATGAAATAAATATCTATAAATTGTAATAATTATTTTTAATTTTGGCAAATGGGTAATGAGATACGTAATTGTTTATGTATATTGTATGAACTCGTATTTAGCGTTAAAATAGTATTGTAGTAATAAACGGTAACATATAACATTCTTCCTTAAACATAAATTCTTAGAAAAAAAGTTAAGACTAAAAAAACAGTAATACAGTACAAGAGGACAAGTATAAGTTACCAGTAGTAAAAGAAATAACTTAAATAATAGTTTATGAAATGTCCTTTCATGTGTTATACAATACATAATATATAGATACACCAAACTAGTATGTTTCTAAAAAAATTGATGAAGTACAAACGTCTAAAAATATGATACTTAAGACATAAATAATTTAGTAACGCTTTTTTGTGAGCTTCAGAAACGATGCAGCGAGTGATAAGTATGAAAGTTAGACATCGAACAGAATGTTACATCTCTATAGATAGTCGGTCTAATCTAATGTTAAGTCATTTTTGATGAATACGTTTATGTAGATTTAACACTATTCGTAGAGAACAATTCCAAATTAACGCGTAGGACAAAACAAATTTCTCGATACGAACTACTGGGTTATAATGTCGCAGAGAATATCTTTTTAAACGACATACAGAAACTGTTTTTCCTTCGTTTTCTTCCAAGTACTGCACCTAAAATATTGAGCGTAATCCAACACACTAATTGAGTCGCGATATACAACAAAAACTATGTTGGTCAAAGCAAGTAAACCGCCTTGGCACCTAATATACTATAACCAACATGTTATACAATTTAAAACTATATAAAAACATACTTATTACAATAGAATATATATTCAAATATTTTTCGAATATTATGAAGACTTTTAGTATCATCAGACACATGACAAAATATGCTAATATAATATTATAGACAAAAGAGTGAAGCAGGGGTAAGTATACTATAGATTTGAATCAATTCAACAGAAAGTAAAATATTCACGAAACAAGTTAAAATGCTTTTTTAATTCTGTCAGTTAGCAGGAAATGAATCTATATTTTGGATAAAAATACTTAGTAACCCCGAAGTGCTTATTTCATTTACCAAGATTCATACTGATATAGCATCAATACTTTAACGATTTGAGAAGCCCCTGAGCGCCTTTTAAAAGTAGATAAAAGAATAAAGATATTTACATATTCCAGTTTATATACTGGATAGTGTATAAGATAATATATTGCTTGTTGTGAGGGCTTTCCTTACTCTGATTAAAGTAAATTCACATTGACGTCTTGACATAATAATCTATTAAACATGATGACTGTTTAATTTAAAAGATGATTAAAACACATTCCAATAGGCTAAGATAATGGAATGCTCATTATACTTATGGAGTAATAGTATACTCAATAAGCTCTGAGATATCGGACAGACCTTTCCATAATTAAAGAATATTAAAAATGACATCAAAGTGTTAACAAATATTGTTTTAATTAATTAAACACCATTTTCAAAGCATAAAAAAATACGAGTTAGAAACTAGGAGCTAGGGAACTGTAATAATATTTGCGATTTTATTTAGTGAATATTTTACTCTATCTTAAATAATATTATGGGCACAGTACTAATTCGCTTAATAATATAATTTATATATAAATAATAGCATATTGTGTGTTCCTAGAATAATATATTGGATACTTTAGAAGTGTTTCCCGGTGTACACCTTTTGACGTGAAGGATTTTTGCTGTGTTTTAAGGAATACCTACAATAATCTTGGCTTTTGATTGTTATCCAGCACGCTAAGCTGGTTTGATGGAATTATTTGAACTAGGATGATTTAATTACTATATATTGCTGAACTAAATAACCAGAAACTATTATTTTGTCGAATGTAAGGAAAACAGGTAGATTTAAATTACTAGTTAAAATTATTGATACAGCAGGAAGTTAGTTAATGAGAATGATTGTCTTATTATAACACACATAAATATATACATATTTTACATAAAATAAAAAATGTCTCAAATATTCAACCTGTAAACAAATTGCATTTTACTTTGGATAACTCAAGTCTTCTCTATATATTATTTATAACTCCGTAAGGTCGGGCAGTCTAATTCTTGACTTACGTGTCTAGCGGGTAGTCGTCTTTGATGTGAATCAACTTCATAATGGCCTCCTTCATAAAGATGAGAGCTATGAGAAAGGCAAAGCTCTCCTCCGTGAAGCGAGTGATATAGCGGACCAGAGCGCTGAGATCAAAGGCCACCATAATGACAAGAAAGATGGACACCCAGATCCCGATCCACAGACGGAAGCTCAGATAGTCCCATTGGTAGGAACTGCTCGCAAGTAGAATACAATAGTTTAAAATGTGAGCAAATGATAACGTTTTATTCAATAAATAGTAAATGCTGCAAAATCGCACTAGCTTGAATGATGTCTACATTTACGTACTCCACGCCGTATTAAACTCCGCAAAGTGATGATATTGCATAATCCTTGTTAATTGCTGGTCAATTGAGTCAAGATAATTTTTAAAATGTTTGATAGACATTAAGATTGTGAAAATGATTACATAATAATATAATTAAGAAAAGTAGAATATAAATTGGCTATTTCCCACTACTAATGTAAATTACTAGCAGTAGGGGGAGAGCTGGACAGCGCGCTGTATCGACCTTGTCGGGTCTATTCAGCAACCCACACCCCTCGAAATGCTGAAAAATACAACTGTAGCATAGCGGCAAAGTAATGTAAATGTATCTTAGAAGATCACATTTACATATACTTCCTAAAGACAAAGTAGTTATTATATTTTACAGTATATTACCGAAGAGACCCAACAAGATGGAAACAGCGCGCTGTCTAGCGTTCCCCGTACTGATAGTAACTAACAATAGTAGCATGAAACAACCAAATATAATTTATATCTACTTTTCTCAATTATAGTAACTTTTCCGGCAATTTCCATTATTATATTATATTACATAAATATCCTAGAGATTATTTGAAAGAAGCTACCGACAAGCAAGCACAACTTAATGAAACATTTTAAAGAGGTAAAATATCGAACAGTTCTTTTGGCGCATAAATCCATTACATAATGAGAAATACTGCCTGCATACAATATGCAGAGAAGCTATGCATTCCAAGCTGAATAAACAACATTACTGTCAAAACAAAAAATATTATAATATTGGTGACGTCATCCAACTAACATAATTATGTATATAACAAAAAGCACAGGGAGAGCTGGGAAACGCGCCGTTTTGACCTTGTTAGTTAGGTCTCTTCAAGAGTCCACGCCCTTGTACGACATAGTTTTGTTTGAGCATGTACTCATTAAATAGAGCACAGAAGAAATTTAAACAAGCCACATTATACAAATACATGACAAACATTAAATGAACCTTCGCTAGCCTTGGTATTTAAACGGTAATTTCAAAAAAATATACGAAAAAATTTAATGAACCTTTGTTAGCCTAGTTTAAAAATAGGAAATGTGAAATATTAGAGTCGAGATAACTGAAGAAATCATAGCTCTTTAAATAATCTCACGCAGTTCTCAAATCAAGTATACGTTATTATGAGTTTTAGATAGTGACTTTCAAAAAGCGTTCAGCTCTCTAATCTAAAAAAGGTATTTTAATTATGTCAACAGACTTTTAAAAAAACACAGGAAGAAATTCGTTTTTTAATAATATTATCATTTACATTACTTAAGTGTTACTTAATACATTATTTAATAGTGTCATATATTTTCTTAATGATGAATATATACTAGTATTACCACGCACGCTGCCTTAATTAATAGTAATTATACACAGCTATGAAGCCTTACTTTGCTATCTTCAATTACTTCCTCTAAGCGTTATACCTATGTATAGTCAGAATAATATTATGTCGTACTGCATAATATTCTCATATTTTAACATGTTAAAAGAAGATTAGCATATTATGTTATGTATATTGTGTAATCATTTCTATCAAAATTGGTTAATATGAGAAAACAAAATGTACAACTAATTCCATGATTTCAATCTAAAAAGCTCATCTACTAAGCACACTAAAGTAGATAAAACCAAGGAAGTAAATTAACATGTTTGAACTTTAGAGACTTCCTTTATAATTGTCTAAGCATTTCTAATAAATTTATAAATCAAGCGATTATAGGAGAAAATAGAAAATACTCACCAGAAATTCTTTTCAGAAATAAAAGTTAAAGAACTATGTTATGTTAATGTTACTTTTCAGTGCGTATGTTTCACTGAGACAACACATTTATTTTTTAAATAATTCCATTACATTTTCTGGATAATGATTTATCGTAGTATCATTAAATAATATAATATACGCTTCAAAAAGTTCTTAATAAACAAACATATTTTCAACGTAATTGGAAGCTCATGGACTTTAATATAGAAACATTTATTTAAATATTAACTTAATTTTTGATTAATTACAGTAGTTTGTACAAAATATTATTTATGTAAGTCTTTTGGTCAAACTTCCAATATGATTGATTCTATAATGTACTTTCTCAATTTGAGTTAGGTCTTATTAACCGGTGCGATAACAAACTGTCGCTTACTAATAATATATTACAAATGAACAGCTAAGAAATATGGTGTTACACGGGTATAGTAAAAAATCATAAAATACATTTAGAAATATGTAGGTATAAGGTATAGAGTTCCATAGAATAAGAATAGTCAATTAAAGCAAATTAAGCTCGTAATTAAAAGATAAGCAATAGTTGCGTTAAATTTACAATATTACAACAATTGTATAATTACTTTTTAAAATTTATAACCCTCTCTACAATCAGATAAGCATATCAACCGAGATAACTTAATGTTTTGACATGAATAAATACAAATATGTAATCGGTTAATAACCAGTTTTTCGAAGTTCACACAAAAATATATAACACACAGGTAATATAACAATGTCTTCTATGTAAATCTTCAATATGTCTGTCTGCCTTGAATTTTAGAAGAAACAACGCTAAAAATCCGAACCGGCAGAAACGAACCCCTTCCCTGCTACATGATGTAAGGCACGTTCGCAGAGATGTGTGGAAATTACTATTAATTAATTAGTCTGGCTTTGTGGCCCGTTCATGCCTTACAAAGTCTTGTCAGTGTATTTTACCACGCGTTGTTTTATTTCTGAAACACTTACTACGTTTAATATTTTTAATCACAAATTATTTGAAGAGGTAATGTATTGAAATAGAATATGACAGTATTGGTTTGGTACGACTGAATGTTATACTTTATCATGTGTGAAACTTATTTAAGAATTCGTATAAAATCACCCTGCATGTAAGAGGACAATATTGCAACATAATACTAAAATTGCGAAGCCCGGTACTGTCGACAAATGATCGGACTCACATTGCCATGTCATAGACGATGCTCTCAAACACTAGAACAGGTCCCGTACTCCCCAGGATGGTCAACGGCTGTCCAGAGAAGAGAGCAAAGGATATGCCGACGATCGCCCCCGAAAGAATGCTCTCCATTGTCCCCTAGCAACGAAAGGAAGCAAAACACGTCTTTAATAAAAAAATAGGTATTCATGCTTTGTCGATAAAAGATACATCTAATTAATAATAAAAACGATAAGCTTGGCATAGAAGTATCTCAATGCTGCAAGCAATAATTCGTTTGTTAGTGCCAAGAAGACGTAGCGGGGTCCGAACTTGCCACCTTCCGGTTGGATTATTGTTTTCAAACCCAAACGTAGCAAGTTCGAAAACTGATACACTACTCCTTATTTAGCTTTAACTAATTGATTTGCGCTGTAGCATTGAGATAATTATGTTTAATTGGTTTTTAACCTTCCTATAGAGACTATATAATTTTATTTAGTTATTCCCCGTTAAAGCTTGATTGGTATTTACTCTCATGATATAATGTTATAATCGGGGTATGCCACCAATATGAAGGGCACAGTGTGTTTATAATTTACTTATTAAAATAAAGAGTAACATATTATGGATTAATAATACTGAATCCAAATAATTGCAAAGTTCACTGTAGTAAATGGCTTAAATCTGCGGGTGCATGTCACGCATCTCCGGCTTAGAGTCGGTACTCACGAGGTAGCCACCGGTGGCCTTATGCAACAGTCCACCAAACGTGATGATCGGCGTAAGACAGGCGAAGTAGAGGAAGAAAAAGGAGGCGAAACACTGGATGTGAAAGGCGTCGGTGATGTCGGAGAGGTAGAAGGGCACCTTCCGCTTTATATCGTCGATCAGACCGCCAAAGATTCTGGAGCAAGGAGTCGAGGATAGAGAAGCTCATTTCTAAGTTCCCAGCATCGGGTTAGGATAAACAACTAAGATCATATTACAGTAGGTACTCTTATGCCTAATAATTTAATATCATTTATAATTTTGATAAGTCATATAACCAGTGAACTAAACTATTCTTTGTGTTTCTACAACTATAGAATTATGGCTATTTTATTGGAATTAATAGGTATTCTAATAATGTCACAAGTTAATTCGCATTAAATTACAATATTACAACAATTATAAAATTACTTTTTAATATTTACTTTAACCCTTTCCTACAATCATATCTATCAGATAAGCATATCAACCAAGATAAATTAATGTTATGAAATGAATAGCATGCAATACAAAGTTTAATCGGTTAATAACCAGTTTTTTTAAATTCACGCAGAAATAATACTTCATTAGACAAACTGGGAGACTAAAACGAATTAGTTTTACATAAAATTAGGTTATCTATATTTAGAATACAATTTTCACTTTTTTATTTCATACGAAAACAAATTTTTCATTGTTTCTAAAATTTGTAAAACTTATAATAAAATTGTCAATGTTAAAAAAACATTTTTAATAATATATTTCATGAAAATTTGCGAATAATATGATATCAAATACTGGTTATTTTTTTAAATGTTAAATAAACTTTTTAAATGGACATATTTCATTATAATAAGACGCAAATATCAGCTGTATTGGGAAGAAAATCAGACAATATTTTGATAAAGTCGGTCAATTTAATATAAGCACTATCAAACTGTATACTGAGCACGAAAAGCGCTGCTCGTCTACAATTGAATGTGCACAATCGATAGCACCAATATTCAATGAGGCCGCATTCAAAGTAGACCGCGTTAATTAATTAAATAATGAGGCCATAATATTTTGACAAAATATTGGACAAAATTTAATTTATAATAATCAGAGAAAAGTGTTTCAGTTTTGCTACGTAGTAAACTAGTTGGAGACATAGAAGTATAACAAATATTAAATTGCATCAGGAAAATGGGAACAAAAAAACATAAGCAAACCATGCCAACTATACTAGTAAGTACGATCTAAGAACGTTTAGCTATAAAACCGTTTAAACATGTCGAATTTTGCAGAAAACAATTACACACCCAAGCTAAATAATTCTTGTTTACACAAATTGTTTCACGTTTTCCTTTTTAATAAACTGTATGCAGTATACCTCCTATTCATATCATTTACATAATATTATTGATATATTCAAGAACGGATGTCGATAATTATAAAATTGTCTAGCAATACACTTAGCAACTTTTCAGATTACATGTTTTCTCTCGTAATTTCCTGTTCTTTCAACACGTAACGATCTATATAATCCAAATAGGAAAACATCATATAATTAATGTCTTTCGAAGTACTTAGTAAAACGTACAAAATATTGACTCCAAGTAAACCAAAACCGCGATGTTCAAAAAACTTTAATTGGCATATAAACATAGAAATAGACTTTGTTTTAGTCGCGCTTTGTCTAGAATAAACACTAAATTGAATTGGCGGCACCAGCTAGTCCTTTAATAGCGGGTCTGAGTAAAAA
>JAYRBW010016551.1:0-12947 GCA_036023295.1 Invenusta paracnida | reverse complement strand
AATACCTACGATCTGATACGATTATTTGGATTCTGGAATGCATCTTACACTTTTTATTAAAATTCAGAATTTTATCGTGTTACTTCATGATGTGTTGTGTACCTTTTTGCCGGCCTTCAGGCTTCACACGTGCAATGTGTGGCCTCTTTACTTAATATATAATATGTACAATTATAGTCAATATTAAATTTTTTTTACACGATTTTAATAATTATATATTGTAAGTAGAAAATAATTAAATCTGATTTTTTATGGTTTTAAGGAAAGTTTTACATATACATATGTATAAAGGGTACATTTTTGACATACAAAAGTTGTCTATAAATTAAATCGATATTTAAGAATAGTCAGTATAGCTCTTTCATTATTTTTAAATTTTTAAATTAAAATTGTAAAATATTGTACATTATTATATATAATATGAAATTTTTTCTCAACATTTTCATTCATATATTATTATACTTGTATAATTATCTATTTAAATAAAACTAATTAGTAACTTAAATGCTATTATGCTATATGCTAAATGCTATAAATGCTGATGAATAATTAACAAATCATAAATTAATATGAATTAGCATATAATTCATAAATTATACCAGTATATAATTTTATGAAGTAAAAATGTTTATTATATATTTATATTTTATTCGTGTGTAACAACTCTAAAAAGTACTGATTTTCTAAATCAACAGCTTAGTTTAAATGTAGATGTTTTTATTTGGCTTTGTATAAATATAAAATCTGATATAAACTTTAGTGTCATATTCTGTTATATGAAGCTCTTAAGATGTCCTACACAGAATTCATGAATATAAATTGGTATATTTCTTTTTATTCCTAGAAAGTTTGTGCAACATTTTAATTAAATATAATATATAAAAAGCAATTTTGTGCTAATATACATAAATAATTTTCGTTTTTAAGTAAGAATTCCAATTATTTTAGGTACAAGACTCAGCCGATAAAAATTTAATTACATAATAAATTATTAGTAATATTAATTAATGACTATTAAAAAATAGACGTTTCCAAGGTATTATATGTAATATGTATAATAATGTTTTTGTACACTGTTAAAAATACTCGCATATACATACATATATGTAATTAACTTAACGCATTAATAGAAATAAATACATTTTATAATGTCCACCGGTTCATAGCCTATATTAAAACTACAAGACATGTCTAAATGCTGCTACAAACATGCGTGCGATTTTTGCTCTTTTATATTTTAGCCACAATTTAAATATTATAGAATAATTATAACTTTGCACATCCAAGCTACAATTTAATTAGCTGTATTAGTTACAGTAGTAAGGCATTTACATTCCCTTTAGCCCAGTAAAATATAGTTGGACCCCAAACAAATTGCAAAATAATTAATTCCACATGTTTCAGTATTATTTAGGCCATAGCAAAAATATATCAAATGTTTACCACAGTCCTGATAGAGGAGTGGGTCAAAATCGGGTTATTATTACGTAATAGGTCATCCGCCATTATGAAAAACCTTATATTTTATATATCTGTGACGCCGACCATCCTAGCACATTAGAAATGGTATCTAGACCCATGTTTTAAGGGTCAACGAATACTATAAAAGAAAAAATATATTCAATACATAGACGTATCAAAGAGGGTCGACCAGTCCCCCCTCCCCCTCTATAGTTCCCAGAAAGCCGTTAAAAAGCTGATACTTTTGCTTTCAATTAATGTTTTAAAGATCAACGAATATACAATGGAATACAAAATGAAAAAAATATAGTTAACACAATTACAGAATTCACTGTATTGTACTTATGTCATACATTAGGTAAGTATTCTTTACTAATATAAATACCTACATAAATAGATTATTTCGTAAAAAATGTTTTTCATTCCAAGATTCTTTATTACTAATAGAAAAATATTAATAAAGGACAAAATGAACTATTAAACATTGTTAACAGAGTAAGTTTAAATTAAAAATAAATAATATATGTTTAATTTCTAGTCAAATTTCAAATCATATTTTATTATTATTTAAAAATTAAATTAAAACTTGCATTAAAGGTAAAACACCTGGTGACACCTTTTTCTCAATAGTGAAGAGTTTAATACCACATAGTACATTGATTAAAACAGTTAAATAATTTAAATAAATAATTAAATAAAACAAAAATCCAATATCTTTTCCAACTAAAAAGTATTTTAAAATTTTAGCAAACAATTTTAAAGTCATGCAAAAATAATTTAATTTAATTTAAATATAAAAGGTATGAAGCACTTGTTCGAGTAAAATAGTTTATTGCGATATTTCGACTTGCGACCTTTTAATGTTTAATGAAAAATATGACTAGAAAAAGCAAAACACAGGGTATAATGACGTAATAAAGAATAGTACAACTACAATTATATATAATATGGATATGGATCGAAAATATAATACGTTAATATTGATAAAATAGCTGTATAGAGAAATATTTACGTCACATACAATGTATACTTAGAATTGGGAAAGGAAATAAATCAATATAATTGACGGAAATTAATACGTAATAAAATTATTAATAATGCTAAAATTTAGCTATAATAATACTGGCTTAACTATCTTAAAGCCGGCTTATTTAATATAAATATATAGACAGCTAAATCAATAATAATTAATGCTCTCAAACTCTTTTCTTTGCACCTTACTTAACCTAGCTTCGATTTGTACATAATTCATGATTGTGGTGACTATATTATGGATTATATACTAGGGTGATTATGTTTAACGTATCCTTTGATTTATTGATAGTTTTAATCCTGTAATTTAATTTGTGTATTTTATATTTTTCAATATTCATTTTTGGTTTTTTTTTATATTATGTAACGCTTGTAAAATTAATTGCATTCAATTTCTTAATTTATGTTGTATTCATAGTCCTGTCTCGCTTTATTTTGATTGATAATGGTTAGTATAGAGACCAACCGAAACGTCTCACAATATATTTATTATTCCTTGCACTGTGAGTTTTTTCTTTACTTTATGATAAACACTAGCATTAGTGTTTTCACAATTCGTTTAATAGATTGCTTTGTAAAACTAATTATGTTGGTGAAATATACCCGAGAATAAATTAGAATTCCCACAGCTAGTTTACCTATTTAATTATGATAACAATAAACACAACTGCGCACTTACTAGTGTGGTAGCTTTAATAATTTACATTTGCTGATATAGCGTGGAGGTACTTTTGATTCCATGTTGCTTATTCGGTTAATGGAATATTTTTGTAAACCTAAATACGTACGGGTTTTATTCAATGGTTTTATGCACCTGTAATCAGCGATGTAGTATAATTGGAGATTCATGTATACTGAATTGTGAATACTATTCGAAAAGTGTCGGTGCATATACACTGCTACTAACACTGTGGTATAATACTAGGAAATCCGACGCTGGCGATTTACAACATGACATTAAATTTAGTTACATCATCAGGTAAGAGCACACTCGAAGGGGTAGAACCGATGAATGAAACTAGACAGCTAAACGAATAGTTAAAATGACGTGCATTCAAATCCATATTTAATATAATTTAAATGCCCACAAGTCTGTAGCCTTATAGATAGAATCGTTTATTCGTCGAATCCTTTAAACGAAGAATAGTCTTAAATATTCCGTCAAAATGGCAAATTATGCTACCATATTCTTATAGTAATGGTCTATATATATAGCTATGATATATATGTATATATACTCTTCATTCTGTCTTCAATTCTTCGATATCCGTACAGATATTTCTAGTATATAAGCGTTCAGCCTTTTATATGTTGCCAACAAGTAATTGATTTGAAGAGGAAACTGGCTTTTGTGAGGTTCAACGGAGTTTGTATACACACACATATAGGAAAAGTGGGAATATATAAACGAATTATAACAAAAAATATTCGGCAACTTATAAATAACATTTGGAAAAACATAATATATGAACCTATCTGTAAAAATATCAACAAAAAGATATTCCATTCTCATCACAATTTTGCTTTGTTGACGTCAGAAAGTCAGTACATTTATGCCGATATTTCCTTTGAAAATTCGGAATTGCCTCAATACTGAGCTTTCTTGTAGGAAGTACTATAGTTCTAATCACATAAAAGATGAAAGTGAAAAAATCTAATTAATTTTTCTATTTCATTGCCTGTCTGCGCTTGTATAAGGGACTTTAGGTGAATTGTATTGCTTGCAATATTTTTAATCCGTGTATGCGTAATTTAATGAAAACAAGAGAATGAATAAAGCTGTGTCATCCCGTAATAATGTACATTGAAGATTAAAACATTACGTTGTAAATATTATAAAATGATAGATACTTTATATATATGTATACATATATGAAAAATGCCTGTTACAGTTAGATATGAGTATAAATTAGAAATTTAATTAATTTGGTATATTTATGTTATACTACTTATTTAAATGTTATATAAAAATAGATTTTGTTTCATTCACATTACTTACGAGTAGAGAAAAATAATGCTTATTTCTAATGTTTACCAAATATGAAACTCTTATTAGTATGTAGGTATATATTTAAAATAGGCAAATAATTTCACAAGTAAATGTTAGAATATGATTAATATGTTTATAATGTTTTTTAGACAACAATATATAATTAATTGTATCTAATATTATAAATTCCAATCAATTTATCAAATCCTTCAATCAGAATTTATATACACAATTAATAGATGATACAATTCAAACAATAAAATCGCGCATTTTCCAACTTCAATCATATTAAAATTTGAGTATTGAACATGATAAAAATTAGTTAAATATGCGCGCAAATACTTGTTGTGGAAACAAAATTATTATTTTAGATGGTTATTGTTTCTAACGCATTACCTTGTATATTTATTTGTATTATTACCTCAATACCTTTATACATACCTACCACATATTTATAATCATAAAAATTAATGAATTAAATATTATAACTCATTTCATCGTAAAAATCAATAAAATGATTCCAGAAAACTATATTTTAAAGAACTCATTTTCTCTGTACATCATTCAAGTGTTATATACAGTCCTACATTTATGTTGTAAAATTAAAATATAAAATAAATATTTTTGAAATATTTTAAGAATTATTTAGGAAACATTTTCATTGACATTATTAAAAAAAACTATATGTGAACATATATGTTAATATTGTCTACTTACCATATAAGCAGTAATTCACAATCTGAAAATGTTCTTGATTTTGCATCACAATCTCACTTAAATATGTAACTGTTAAACTAAAAGCAATTATAAACATACGTAAATTTAGGTGCATTATATAAATCACTTCAACGGAAATATTTATGTGTTGTACAACATAGTTACCTTATATAATATAATATGAAATTAGTAATTAATCTTTGTAAATGCACAAATTTATTTTAATCTTTTGTAACTTGTAAAACATATTAGAAAATGTTATTATCTTTTCATAAAGATAAAAAATATTGCTTAAATGTAGCTTAAAATGTGAATTGCAAAATATAACGCTGTTCTGTGCGTATTTATAATATATATGTAAATTTATAAAACACAAAAAAATCTCAATACACAACTACTGTAGTTTCTTCTATGTACTAGGTGATATTATTAAAATATTAATCCGTTTATAAATAGTCACCCTATAACATCAAGTTTTAGAAATATATAATATTTTTCCCAAATCAATACATACATTCATATTAGGATATTTCTTATGTACTAAAATAATATAAAAGACGAAGATACAAAAGACGTCCATAATCTTGCTATAATGCGCAACATATAAAATATGTTAACCAAATGATTTTTTTTAAATATGAGTGAAAGGAAAATATTAAAAATTAAACCAATAATTTCTTTTGAACCTTGTTTAAACTCTTGAATTCCAAAAGAAATGTAATATATTTATAGTTTAAAACATGATATTATATATTATTATATAGAAATATGTGTGTGTGTTTTACTATATATAGGTATATTTAGTCAAAAATATTTAAATTAGCATTAAAAACATAGCTTCGAAATTATTTTTTAATTCATACACTTCTTAGATTTATCGTAACAACTACCGTAGTTCATGATGCACATGGATATTTAACAATAGCTGTCTTTAAAGCTCCCTTAAACTGTATTGTTATAAAATATACTTATAGTAATGTTTGCAAGTTCTGATCAATATATTTTGAACTGACAAATATGCAAGCACAGTATGCTAAAACCAAATAATCTTACTTTGCTTACACAAAATAGTATTGGAATGCTCACGAGGTTGCTAAAGTTGAGAGAATTGTGCAAGATCAGAAACGGTTGTACGTCATAAAATAATTAAGCTAATTGCTTGCCAACCTTTGATAGAAGCCGCAAGCAGCTTTCCAGATCAATTTTGAAATGAATTATAGCACATGGGAAAATACACATTTATTCATTTTAGTTTATCGAGAGACTATTTTTTCCGATAGTCTAATAAGTTCATCAGATGGTGAATACTTTATAGTGTACCTACCTACAGATAAATTCTTTGAATTATGTAAAATAATTTATCCCCCACATATTTACAATCAATTAGTTTAGTTGAAAATAATATTTATACAAATTTTGTTTAATCAACAATCAGATTAATAGTGTATTCATCGTTTACAATATGGATATACATTTCTAAATAATTTATTTCTGAGAATTGATGCTTAAAATGTCTAATCAGCTTGTGTATTTAATTATTTCTATCAAAAAATATTTATTTTATATATAACAAACTACAGATTAATTATTTAAGTATTGTTATTATTTTCTACTGTATTTTAGCTGTTTCTCCTTTTTTACCTGCAGGACAGAAACACAAAAATTGGTTAATTATATTTCGGTGTAGTTTTAAATGGTTCTAAATGGTACAGAACTAAAATTTTATTTGTATCGCGCATACGTAGCACATTTGTATGTGTGAGTAAAAAATAAATGTTGTTAAGTTATATATTCATTAATGAGGCCAAAATGTTATTCAAATCATTTATGCCATTCATTAAAATGATCATCTCTTTGCGATTCGTTGATTTTTTGTCAATCTTTCTATTCTATAAATATTACATTTTAACATTTTTATACTTTTACAAAATAAAATATATTATAAACAATGTTTGATATTAATGTTTCTAATGCTCATTATTACATTACACAATTAATATATAAAAATAATCAGAATGTTTAAAAACTAAATTTAGTAAATATAATTTATTTTAGATTTAGGACAAAAATTCAATCAGTTTAAAGATATCCGAAGTATAATTCTATTAATTTTTAACATTATGTATATTTTTATAGTGTATATAAAATTATAGATTGATTATTTTGTACAGAATTAATTTATCTCTCATACCATCACATTATCCTTCAAATTTAATTTAGAATCTAAATTTTCATCAAATTTTTTTCAATTTTATCATAATTGTTTAATCGAATATACATCTGCTCAATATTTTACTTAAACTTTCAAAACAAATAAGAGACACAGCTGTCAAATTGTTCGTATACATATATAGACAGCGAATCTCATTCATTAATCTATACAAAGTATATAATAGAATTATTGATTACAATTTTTCAGAAGTCTGGCAAGTTAGAAGCTTATTAACAGTCTCCCGAGAATTGTTGAATCTTTGTTTGTTTATTTTGGCATTCTAATCTGGTGTTTTAAATTATGTGAGAAAAAAAGTAATAATTTCAATAGTAAGTTATATTCACTAGATGTTGAAAATCTATTTCCTAAACTTTGTTTTCTCAAATCTCATTTTTGTTTTATCGTAAACTGTATTATCTTATAACCCGAAATTATAGTTTTCGTCATATATCACTAAAATTATTTATTAAAATACTGTGTTCTACTTTATTTTAACTAAAAATAAATGAGAAAGATAGACACATTTGATTAATTCTATAAATATTATATATATATTTTTAAATTATTCATGGCAAGCTAAATGAATTATTTCTATAAAATATATGAATTCTAATTATAAGGTACAAACATTGAGGAGATATAATGCTAACAAAATTTAGTAAGTATAATACCACTCAGATAACCACCCATTTGAAACTTTTTTAGATATCTTAATTATATAATATCTGAAAAGAATACATTGCATTTAAAATCTTGATACAGACAAAGAAAGGACATCAAAGAAACAGACGAAAATATGTACCATATTATAGTTATATAAATAAATCATTAATATGCCAAAGCGAGATTTTATAGCATAACATTTTCCATTAGTTGACATTGTCCTATCTTTATCTATGTGCATATGTCCCTATTTAGAACGGGTATTACAAGACCGCGTGCAAATTTGATGTAAATTAGCATTCAATAGAAAATGTGGACCTTTCACAGATAAGTAGATGAACCTCACTGGACGAAATTACTCCGGAACCCTCTGGCAATGATTATAAAAAAGACGAACACACAGCGTCCTGTATGTCAGTCTACGCGAGTGCCTAAGTATAGCATTAAGTTGTAGCAGAAATATTAAATTCGTTTAAAGTCACGACTTATTTGTGTGATTTGAGGAGACACGGAATGTCACTACAATGACCCATCAGTGACAGAGCTAGAATTAGCCTAAAAATAGATTATATATGGAAAATATAGAAAATAATGAAAATGTCAGTGTTCAATATTTCCGTACTCTTTGCTTGTATCCAAATATTCTCTATGCAACGTCGGTAGATAATCCTAGGTAAAATACCAGTGAATCCAAATATAAACTAGAGAGTACTAGATATGTTATATGTATTGACTACAATAGCTGCTGATGACACTGATCAGTTCAAATAAAATAACACTAATTGATTAAAGATGCGTTCCCAGTTTCACAAATGGGGAGAGAAAGGGACCTTTTTAACTACACAAAACCTTGACAGTAAAAATATGTATCAAATGATTACACGTAAAAAACTCCCATACATATTTACAATAATTTGAGCCACAAATTCATATATATATATACAAATAAACATTGTCCTACTTAACTTTTAAAATAATACAAATCCCAAAAAGTGTGTGTACACACCTTTGTTTTGAATTAATTAAATAATAAATTATTTCACCATTTATATGCTGTCAAACCGTAATTCTCATTTTAAATCAAATTTAAATTGATTTATACTTCATGTATTCGAAACTATATATTTATTAAAATACATATTACGAAAATTGTAAAATATTCAGGACGAATCGATAATTAAACCTTTTTCTTTATATGTGAAATATTCAGTATTTTTCATTATACTACTGATATCTATTGAAGCATATATAAATATATATTTGTAAACAAATTCGTTTTTTAAACACAAATTAGGAGAATACGAATCTAGCATCCTACCTACTTTACACAAATTTAAACTCTGATATGTGCCATCAAGACAAGAAAGAAGTTTCATTGTGGAATATTTCAGATAATTTATGCCTATTCTATAAAATAAGCAAGTATTAGATTGTTAAGTATACTTAACAATTACAAACATAGATATTAAATATAATTAACTTGATATCGTCATATACCTATCTAGAAATTTAACGATATACATATCTTATATCATATACATCTCTTAATAGCAATATATCCTCATCAGACGTATGTATACAATACGTAAGTAACAATACAGGGTGCTTCACAACTCTGGAACTACAGTTAATGTAGATTTATGTATCAATCGATTGCCGTCTGAGATGTTAAAATATTTCATGTAAAATGTTAGGTGAAATAATGTATCGATTCATTCGAATGCTTCATTAATTTCTCAGTTTGACTTGTAAAGCTTTCGTAATCATAATGTCTTTAACAATAGCAAGATGAATAGAGACCACCATAAGTTGAGGAGTCTTTTGTTTGCACTAAACTATCGAAATTCATATCTAATCAATATAATAAACTTAAATAAGAATATACAATATTAGTTTTTAGTAAAATGCATTCATCCTTAATCTTCGTATATTTAAAGTATTATGTCAAGGTTTTCTTGTCATAGCCATAAATAGGTGTCACTTGTATTATATCTGCCTATTTTTTGTAACTTCTTTCGAACTGAAAAAAATCGTTTTCTTATTATTAAACTATATTTAACCTTTTAATGCGAATCTTTTACAGCTGGTCCAAAGAGAAAATCAATAATTAAAAATGTATTGAATATATATCTATTATATAATATGTGTATCATGAATAATAAACAGCATTACTCACAAGATTAATTGAAAAAATAGTTTGTTTTAAAATGTATATTTTTGAAAAAATGCAAAACGGAAAATTTTTAAGGGCCGATCACGTGAAATAAAAATAAATAAAAAAACAAATAGGGCAAAGGGGACAGAGAAAAAATAAAAAGAGTGAATAGAAAAACCGAAAATAAATAGTGCTGAGATGAGGAGTGTGGAGGGAGGCTTTATGTTAACGCAATAACCCAACAATGCCCTGTGATGTATGTAGATGTTATTTTCTTAGCGATTAGCTGCTCCCCAAGAAAGTCTATAGCATTTTGAAGGATGCCAGGAGAGCCGTCGTTTAATTGTTCGTGGGTTTGGAAGATGGAGTTCGTCACGAATCTCCTGAAAAGTTTTTTTGATGCAGGAATAGTGTTATCGGGTACCGACGCTGTTCCTCTGAATAGGATCCGTTGGGGTTCTTTTTTTAAAAGGTGCAGAGGCAAATTTATTAAGATAAAGAATATGAAAAATATTTAAATAATGACCATATATTATAAATATATAATTGTGTATTGATTAAGTAAGGAAATAATCAAATGTTTATAATGAATATTATTAAATTAATTTAAATTTTCTTGTAAAAGCAACATAATATAAATTATTGTGTTATTAAAACTGTGATTTAAATAAATATATTTATATCTATTCCAACATTATCGACAAAGATTTATTCTTTAAATCCATAAAAAGGAAATGTCATATTTCTTTGTAACAGTATTTTATTTATAAAAACTTGAAGTAATTCTCTTATCACTTTTAAATTATTCTTTTGTGTAAACTTTAAAATGTAAAATAAATCATTTTAGTATGCTCCTTGAAAGCAAAATATATATATTGCTCACCAGAGTATTCTAACAACAACTCCTGAAGCTCCTTGCACTGCGTTGTTGAATGTGAGATAATTGGAACTGCAGAGAATGAGACTTATTTGTTTGATTGTGAAGCTTTTTTGATTTAGAATCGATAATGCGAGCTTTATCATTTAATATATTAACCAAGAACATATTCTACTCATGTAATTCTTTCGCTGTTTTAGAAAGAAAATAGCTGTGATCTAATTTGATGTTATTTACAATTTTCTCTTGTTTAGTCAAATTTGATTCTATTTGGATTTTTGGAGCAATATCTAAATTTTCTTCTTCTAGTCTTAAATTAATGTATGAACTGGTAGTTTTGACAGAGTTAATTCTTTAGAGGGAAATGAATTAACACTTGAGACAGCAGATGGAATCAGCTCTTTACGATTATGAAAATTATTAAAATCAGATAGTAAAAAGTGTTTAGGGCAAACTACTGCTCGATTGCGTATGGTTTCCTAGTTTTCCTCCATTTACCACTCTTAGTGCTCTGCACCAAATTTAATTGTTATTTTCATCAGCAGAGAATTCGAAAATATGTATAAGAGCAAAAGTATTTGAAATATATGAAGTAATTAAGCAATGATTAATAATTATTAAATATTAAGACATAAACATGAGAATCATACATAAATCAATTAGACTTTTTTGTAAAAATATGGATAGCCTCTATTATAGCCATTTTTAGTAATATTATTTAGTGAATCACATACAAATTAAAACTATGCACAGCCTCTATAGCCATGCTAGACTTCTATTTTATGTAAGCTATACTAAGAGATATATGCGCTTTCCTGTTTTCACATTTTTAAATCTTATTTCTGTTAATTTTTTAATTAATGTTAAAAACTGTTAATGATATTTTTCGTTTTTCCTTATTTTACATAATTTGTGCTCTCTTTATTGATAATGTAGAATCGTAGCTTTAAATATATATACACTGCCATGTTTTTTACCTTATATATAAACCTTTTTTTATTTCTATCGATTACATAGATTTTATATTTTTATTATACGATAAGCAATATTCTTACACAATACATATTAAAATTTCTCGATTCACGATAAATTATTTTATTACGTCATCTTAACTTAACACAGCTTAATCGCTTTCTTATATACCCTGTGTCTCGCATTAATTATTGTATTTTTAATAATAATATGTTTTCATTACATATAGAACTATACGTCAAAACATTGTAATACATTATTTTTCCGCATCAAGCGCTTTTACTTTCTAGTTCTATTTTATTTTATCCAATGCTGCCAATGGAAGCCCAATATTTTATTATTAATCAAATTAATTACATATATATTGAATAAAGAACTTAAATAAAGAGAAAATATATACGATGAATAAATCATCAAAATTTGGTATAATAAGCAATTATTAAATTTTAAAGCTCATATTGGAAACTATATTTAGAATACCCGATAGCTGCAGTATGACAAGGGTCAGTTCTATAATCTCCAGAAAAAATATCCATTAATGTCAGCAGTCACAGAAGGGTTTACTTAAAATTTGGTTTTGAACAATCTTTAATGTCAAGACTATAGAGAAAATTATCAACTACAATCTAATAAAATCAGTAAAATATTATTCAACTAAAAATGTTTTTTAAGATAAGTTTATGTCAGAAATGTACTCCAAAATAAAGGTTAATTTTAATAATTCAAGAATGAAATTTGGAGCGTATTATGATTTTCAAAAACGGATATACGAGAAAAGGGTTTATATTTATCAGTTCATTTGGATTATATATATATATATATATATATATAATATATAATACTTACACCAATATTTTAATTAAACTGA
>JAYRBW010016540.1:0-12947 GCA_036023295.1 Invenusta paracnida | reverse complement strand
CCTTATTAGGAGTCATCAGCTGACCACACCCAAAGCAACACAAGCAACTCCAGACAGTACAAGCTAAGAGGCTCACATCGATATTAAATCGAACATTTGTATAAAGAGGACGAAGGATTTAACAAAAATCACTATATCGACACACGAGCAAAACAAGTGAATTAAGGAAAACGTGGAATCTAGATGAATAGTGCACTATTCACAATGCAGGAGTATCGATTGCTTCGAAACTTCTACTTAACAGCGTTACATAACTTGTTAAGGCAAGATACAAGGATAAATTTAAAATCAAAAATCAAAAATGCTACCTGATCCAGGCATATCTTATGGAAACATTATCGAGACTTTACCCGTAACATTTTCTGCAGATTCTTGCAGTGAAAGCCAATTTTAAATAGCTGCCTGAATAATCGAGCTATTGCGAGAGTTTTGAAGACCTTTCCAATCTATCAGATGTTAAAAATAAGCCCTTTTGCCCCGAGTAGGAGTCCAAATTGGACGATTTAAACAAAATTTCCCTTCAAGTATATAGTTAATGTATCCATTTCTATGGTTCCACCAGAGAAGTCTGATTGCGGCTGGATTTTTCACCTATACCGGCTTGAGGATGAAGGTTGTCGACTACATCTTCCCGATTATCGAAGAGCCCAGCAGTATCGCCTTACGCAAACACCAGACCTCAGGGGACTTTTGGGGCACTTTTCGGTGGGTGGACTTCGTCTTTCTCTATATGACAACCAACTAATTAATTGTGGTTGTTGGAAAATATCGCTAACATAAAATTGATCGCATTGTATATTATTGAAATATACTTGATTGATAGCTTTTTAATTAAACGTCAATTGTTCGAAAAAAGCATGTTGAGTACAATATAACTAAGATTATTATAGAAAAAGAAAGTACAATTGTATAGGCAAATCATACATGCTTGAATTGATTTCTAAAACCCAAGTTTACTTTTGATGACTAATATGTTTGTTTGTATCATACGAAAATAGTTTTAGTTTCTGTTTTAATGTGTTCGTGTCATTTAATATGCTTCTTTGTATAATCATGTATTTTACAATAATTAAAACAATATGTTAAACATGATACATACATTTATATCAGAATTAAAATAATATTTATTATTTAATCCTTATTTGAATCAACGTCTAACTTAATTAGTACACCAGATATGTCTACATTCAACAAAATATAAAAATAGACAAATTAAAAATGAAATTTAAATTATTAAAGCCATTCTTTTTCAATTAAAATTCCACCAAAATAGCGTGACCTTGTGTTCCATACCCTTTTCCTCTCCAGTCCACTGGATCGAACTATCTGGATCTTACTAGTTGTGAGCATATTTTTCATATCAGTGATCAGTTTCCTCTTCGCCTGGTTCAACCCCTTTTCCGCCTGGAATCTGAACTTGCCGCTTGCCATTCGCGATGAAATGTACTTCCAGGAGCATCTCTGGAATATAGTGGGTTCCTTCCTTCAACAAGGTATACAACATGCTTTCACAGCTACGTAATCCTGGTTGTAATGTTCTGTTTGCGCTGTCGTATTCAAGTAAAAAGTTTTATTCAGTAAAACACGCAAAAATCTAATATAATTACGACTATTACATGCCGAATATATAAGTTCCCGTGTCATAGAAATCAAGGAAAACATTCCATAGTATGCAATGTATATATATGTATATACCCTATTTCAAATGGTTATATAATAATATTTGGTTCAAAAGCAGCCGATAACCTTCAAACTTGAGATTACCGATAGCGTTTGATCGGTAAGTTCCACATCGTTTCGTCATATCTCACAAAAAGCAACGGGGTAATTTACTGTAAACTACTTTTTTATTGAGTATTTGATCACAATAACCCCATTGAATTAATTGCACTCTTATAGCAGGCCACTATATCTTAAATGCGCGATTCCATTTTAGGTCATTATATATGTATAATAAGGTCGCTTTTATCTAAGTTCTTTGTTCCATTGGTGTAAAGCTGCGCTTGTTCAGCAGACTTCTATAATAGCATAAATGCACCATTATATTAGGTCGCAATAACATGAAGCTGCTTTAAAGCAAAGCCCCCACTCTAACGATAGCAACCCAAAAGCGCAACATAACTTGTTATATGTAGACGAGATGCAACACAATTTGTTTAAATAGTAAAATACTATCGAATTAAAGACTATTTTATTGTGACTTTAACCGTAAAATCTGAAAAAGATTCAAGCAATGAAAGCCATCTTACGAAATCTGCGCCCGAATAATCGAGATAGCATAAGTTTTTGAGACCTTTCATATCATTCAAATGTTAAAAGATGCCTTAAATGAAAGCGATGGTTATACCATCAATAAGTCTCTCTTTTGACAGTTATTATGTACTCCATTTCTATTGGTACGACAGTTTAATTCTTCCTGATATCTAACTCTGTACTTCATTCCCAATGAACAGGACAAGACTTCTACCCCTACGCAATGGCTCCTCGATGCATCATGGGAATCTGGTGGCTTTTCACCCTCATCATCTTTAGCGCCTACACAGGTGGGTTGACATTTGGCCGAGCTTTTACTCAGATAAGACTACATAAGCTTGGTTAAACATAATATCCATTTAATAAATAACTGCCAAGGAAGCCGTGTAATATGTTTGCAAATGTAAACGTCTTCTTAGATTAAGATTCAGTGAACGCTGCGCTATATTTAAATTGGCAGGTATTCAAATTGTTTCAGTTTCCAATAAATTGTCATTTTCTTTTTACGATTTTATATTTTTCAAACTATTTATTGGTTCAGCATCCTACCATATCTTTTTAATTGTAAAGATAAGAACTACATACACATTATACTCTCTTATTATAGCCATGGAATAATGCTTACTACTCAGAGACTTCACTCTTATCGATTTGGTATGCACAGTTCAATATGTTCTAACTAAGCAAGTGTGTCATAGCATTGTATATATAAAGTTAATTCATTTAAGTGAGTATAGCAGCATAAAGTCCTGTAGGATTTGGTGTTCTTCAGTTTGTCTCTCGCAAGCTGTCGTAAATTGCTTGAGGCGACGAAATATAATTAGTCAATATGTTGTATACTACTAATGCAGTACTAGTTTTAAGATATTTCGTAAAATACAACTTTTATTGATAATCTCGACTTGCTATAAAGCGCAAATACTGTAATCAAATGTTCGGTTTCGTTTAAGAGTTAGTTTAAAAAAGAATAGTGATTTTAAGGTAATAATTTCAGTTCAATTGGCGATTCATACGGAAGTTACAATGATGTAATAAATAATAGATGTATGTGATAATTATAAAACCGCCATTTTAATATGCAGTTGTACTAAGGGAATCCAGAAACCGCATTAATTAGAAACATATAATATGTGGCAACGTCAGCTTATTTCTTTTTCCAATTAAGTTTAATTGATTTATGCTTTTAACGTGATCATATATCATAGAAATTAATCAGAAAAAAATACACATGGAATATAGTAATCGAAAATGTTGTGCATTTTGCAATTGTGGTCAATATGTATTTTTAGTTTTAAATGGAGTACTCATATACATATTCCTTATTATTATAGAAAATATATATGTATTTAAAAATAGTATCGGTAGGGTCTTTTTTATCGAAGTAATTAAAAATGAAATCTGTAAAGAATCCTTATTTCTGACCACAAACTTATTTCTTCAAAGATTGTTACATCATTTTTACTGGATAGGCAATCTTATATAATCTACAACAAAATATCTGTGGATTATACCTACATAGGGTTATTGATTTCTTTGTAGATTTCACTAATTTATGTTTGCTGAAAACCGTCATATAGCATATCTAGTGTATTGATTTAAATAGTTTATTACTAATCACACCTATTAGTACTAGACTACTATTATTTTTTTTTCAGTTTAATTTCAATATTTCTAATTTCTAATTTATTACTTTAATTATTATCAAATTATTTGTACTTTAAGGTTCTTGATATGTATTTACATATGTAGCTATTTTCAGAATGTATTAACTATAGTGCTTTTTAAATCTGATCCAAATAAATAAATATATCTATATATGTTGCTTAATATATTAAACATAATTGAGTAAATAGTATTATTAAAAATCATGTTTTTTAGGAGATTTCGATTTCAAAACTGTAATTTAAATCTTAATAAAATGTTTTAAATAAAGCTTAATAATTAGGAAAGTAATTATATTACAAAAAAATGGTTAACAAAGACTTAATGCATTTTTGCACTGTTCTTACAGAGTGGCTTTTCAAATTTATGTATGTTAATAAAACAAAACAAAATTGTTTTCGTGAAATACAACTGCGGCCAAAAGTCCTGTTGGCCGCACAAAAATTAATGTACTATTTATATATACTAAAATGTATTTATATAATCCTTTATATGTATTTACAATACTAGTTAAACATATACATACTATAAAAAAACACGATAAAATGTGATATTTTGTTCGTATCTGGTGACTTTTGGCGGCAGCAGTATATACAACAATATCATTTACCATTTTTAAATATATTAGTAATCATCGTATGTTTATTCAATATATATTTTAACTGCAATTAATTTGTATAACGGGAACCATGTATTAGTAATTCGTTCAAAACAAATCCTGAAAGCTACAAACATAATTGTCTCTCCTCTTAATTGGGATTCATTTTTTTATAATCTTTCTTTATTCAGTTATAGTGTTCCTAGTTGTTCTAACTTTGCCATCAATTAATTCTTTTTCGTATAAATAAAGATATTAAAATTTATACTTCGACCGATAAATGCGAAAAAATCGATAGTCTTTACCAAATTAGTGTTAAATTAAAATTGGAAAATCTGTCATTGTCCCGAAACGCTCGGGAGGAATAGCATTCGAATGATATCAAAGTCAGTCTAGTTGAAAATATCGTAAGTTCTTAAAACATCTGTCCTCCACATATACTATTTATATTATATACATTACGCTATTTTATATATAGATAGATTTAGAGATTATGAAATCGATAAATTTAAGTTTACTTTCGGATATTTATTCTTTCCCAATCAATAATCAGCGGATCTGACTTCTCATCTGGCTATTTCCTCCGAAGTTCAAAGAATTAGATCCCTTTCGGAACTTGCCAATCATGAAGAAATAACGATTCTGATTCCTGAAGGGTCGAGTCCGATCGAATTATTTGAAGTATGTTTTTAGGATTAATCAAGATTAATCGGGATTAATAACTATTAGGTAGAAGGGAAATTGTCCTTCTACATATGTAATTTAGAAGCACGCCACTAAACGGTTCGAATTAGGTTGAATTTAAAGAAATACAGCAATTTTGCCTCGATAGATAAATTAATATGCAATTGTTCAAAAATGAAATTCAACTTTAACAAAGTTTATGTTTTTTATAAACAAAAGCACTGCTTTCAGAATTTATCATACATTGATATAGTATTAATTGTAATGGCTCATTCGGGTATATCTTTTTAAATTAAGTATCGATTTGTAATACACATTTGGCGGCGGCCATGGCGTAGCGGTTAGAGCGGTGGACTCTGTTCACAATAAATATCATTGGCCAAGTGGGCGTACTTCACAATTGCTTGTTCCCCGTGATCTGGGCCACTTGATCCGACTTTGATTGCATTATATGCAGACATTGTCGTTGATTAATTTAAATTTATCGATTTAAATCAACACTTATCCATAGATTAACTATGATATTTATTTAAAGTATATTTAAATCTATGCACTTATCGTTTCATTGATTTGTAATATTGTAATACATATTATCGATTTTAATCAACACTTATAGACATCAACACCATATAGATATAGATTAACTTTAATATTTATTTCAATTATATCATTTTTTTATCGATGCACTTATCGTTGCATTGATTTGTAATGACTTTTGGGATATATCTCTAAGAAAGAAGTATCGATTTCCTTGAATTTTAATATTTATGAGATATAAAACACACCGACATATATTTGCTTTGGTACATATTATGTTACCGACAAATTGAACCGTTCAACAACAAGTTAGTAGTATTCTTAGTTTGATTAACATTACATTCAGTGATTATTATAAGTGAAATATTTAAACCAGACATTTTCCAAAAAGGGGTTTATTTACATTAATGATATCTAAAAACAAAGCATTATTTTGAATTAAATGTAATAGGTAAAATTATAATTTGCAACGTAATCCTGCCGTAATAAGTATGCTTACACATCAATGATAAATAATCGAAATTTTAACATGTTTTTGCCTAAAGTCTAATTACGAGTTTAAAGTTAAATTAAATATTATACCTGATTTTGACTTCAAACTTTATGCTAGTGTTCTCATCAATTGTTCTCATTTCAGGAATCACAACATTCGGATTATCAGAAAATCAATACAAGGAAACGTATAATAAAATCGATTGATGGATGTTATGCGGAGGTGAGTGAATCTATTCATATTTTGAGAGTAAAAATAAATATTATAATTAAAGTAAATATGTATGTATATCCTTCACCGACAATTAGATTAAAAGTTATTTACATATATCATCATCGTATTTTATGAAGTATTAGATGTTAAGATTTAAATATATATAAAAATATGTATATATTTTATTTAGTATATATACAGATAACTGCTAAAATTAATTCTCTAATCTACCACAAGTTTTCATTTTTAAGCATTGTTGTAAGAATTATGATTTTAAGCTTTCTGCATTTAGAAATATTAGTATTAATTATTCGTATATATATAATATGTAATTATTTATGTTTGTTTAATTTCAACTAATTGTTTATATTTAGGAATGAGTTGAAATTCTTGAATTAGTTTTGAACAATGTTTTGGTAAACATCAGGTAATTTAATATCAGTTTGTCTAAATAATGGAAATGATTTTAATTTAAATCGCAAATATCTATTATATTAACAAATACATTTCAATGTTATGACCCGTGTTACTTATTGTTGTCAGCAGTAGTATGTTGCACAATATATTAATTATTTGACACAATTATCTGTTTTTTTAACACATATTATTCTTTATAAAACTTAATTGCAATCGGTATTTTTAGATATGTCATTTTTATTGCTTGTCAAACATATTTGCAAGCCATTGAATGACATCGGTTGATATTATTGAAGAATGCATTGTATACTACCTACCTGTATATACTAAAGCAAATCATATGTAATAAATAATTATACTTGTTAGTAGTAAATGTAAGTTATATTTTGAATATCTTACTTTTTATGTAATAGTATTCTATTATTAAAATAATTTAAAATGCATTTTTTTAGAAAAATTGGTAAAATTATACTAAACGTACATGTTAACTTTTGCGTATTATGTAGAACTCAAAGATCAGGGATGCAAATTAATCCCAGTCAGTGACTGTGCAGTCTAGTGTTTTGTCTCATGCGAGAATTAAGAATTATGAATCATATAACTCCGTTTTTGTTAAACAACTGTAGAGAAAACCTAATATTTGTATCAGTTATCACAGGTAAAAATTTGTATTCAGCAATATTTGTACAACAACAAGTCTTAATTGAAATATTTCACTTAGAACACAAAGTACCGCGCTCCACCAATACGGATGAAGTTAAATTTTTGCAAAATATCGGATAACATCGATCTTTCCACCTATCGGAATATACATTAGACAGCTTTTATCTTCCGCCATTTTAAAAGTATATTCTAAACTTAATTATTAATAAACACAATTCTGAAAAATCCATGCATCCAGTGGGATTCGAACTCACTACCTTTGGGTTAAATGCCCAACGCTCTATCAACTGGGCTCTCAGGGATTGACACTTTGATTTAAGTCGTTAATATTTCAATTAAGATACTATTACATTTTAAATATGCTAACTTATAATAGAATAAACTATATCCAGTGCTTATTAAAAAAATTGCTTTTATTGTTAATTGGTACATTGAAATCAATAAGAAAGTAAATATTATTTCAAAACGTTGGTCGAGTAAAAATATATTTCGCCTGGAGGCATGGATGGTTGTTTAAAATCTCCATTCGTTATGAACTGAACTTTCATAAATAACGATAATGCTCACTTGAGTTGATGATTTTTATTGACGTAGATGGTTTTAATTCATCAATAAACGCCATTAGGCAAATTATAATTATCCATAAACACAGATTATCATATATAAATGTAAATAGTGTTGTTATTGAACAAATACGATAAAAACAAGAAATATTGACTTTATACAAAGTATCTAAGTTCGTATATTTTATTTCAATTTGTTTGTAAATTCAAAGAAAGTATGTCTTCTCAAAATATTGTTATAAATGATTAAAGTAAAATACCATTGTGCCATTTCCATCGACCATGTTTTCCATCTTACCTACATGCACAGTTGAAGTAACAAAAACTATTAATATTTTTCCATTCAAAATTATAATTAAAAAGCATTTCGTATTTCGTATTTCGTATATTGCTCATTAAGATAAGTCAGACAAGGTAAGTAGTTAATAATAATTCGAAAATAGCCATACGACCTGAAAATAATTATTTTCAATTAATATGTTATACTACTTCATTGATACCTATCATTTATACATATAGTTAAGTGATATTAACACCTAATTTATTATTGAAATATAACCATTTCCTGTCGATACATTTTACAACGTGATGCACACGAGATCAATAAGATCAATAAGCATTAGGTGATTTTAGGTAATTTAAAATCGAGACTTTACATATAGGTATATTTATATTTTTTATAAAATTAGTATTATTAGAACGAAGTATTTTAATAATTTCATTAAATAAAAAAGCGTGTTCTTTCTGTAACGAATTTAATTGTAGAATTTTTATGTAAGTGTATAATATAATTAATTGAAATTATTCAATTGGAAGTAATAGATTAAACATTGTAAAACAGAAAATATGTTTGACCAATGAATTCGATTTTATGAAAAATATTGGATTATTAATAGTATTCTTAGCTATACAGTGTATTAATTCAACAAAAACAGACACCAGACTTAAGACAATGAGAATAATCGAATTATATAAATCCAATAGGAAAAAAATAAATATATTATTGAAATTATTTTATACCTAATCAATTTTATCTAAATTTTAATTTAGTTCGAGAACTAAATTTAGAATTCTCAAATTATATTCGAGATCACGAATTTACAGAAGTAAGCATCAGTAATTATAACTTTAATTACAAATTAACAGATCGTTTTCTTCAGAAAATATATGATGGTTGCCTTGGTTGCTTGCCTCTATTGTGTATATATATAATATCAATTATTTTCATTTTGTTGCACCTAACAATGTTATCGCTACAGAAACAAATCGAGGGTTGTGGGAAAAACGAATCAACTATGAAAAGAGCAACATAATATTACATGTACCATGCAATGATGTGATGTTATACAGTGTGCAATGTGCTATATAATTGACAATATGTACGTCACAATGACAATAAATAATATAAGTACGATCATCTATCAATATATACATATTTCCATGAAAACATGCCCTCTCTTATGATGCCACCACTTCAGATGTTGAATCCAGACAACCCCAATTTGGCGTGCGTGGCTGACTACTCGAACACCTTTTATCACGCCTCGAGAAAGTGTCGGGACATCTACGTCATGCCCGAGGTCTTCAACACGGGCTCTGTGGGATTCCTGGCTCCGAAGGACGCCTACTTCATGGAACTGACTAGACATCAGTGAGTCTGGCACACTGAAATTGGAATGTCTGTGTTGAGTGTTAGAATGTTATAATATACCCAAAACCTTACAGTGAGTATAGGTTTCATAAGATATGTACGCTTGTCCTACGCAATTAAAGTTGCCACCCCTACCAACTGGAGAGGTAAGTATTACTGTCCCGGGTTGTCTCAGTTGATTGCATTGTTTACTTTTTATTTAGATTTAAACATATAAAATACTTGCAAAATGATCAATTTACTAACTTTTAATTATTAATTGCATTCATAAATAATTGACAAATATAAAAAAACAGAAAACAGATTTCACAAACAGGTAAAGAAACATTGAACGAAGTATTCACTGACCTTTGACGTTTAGTCTTTTTGTCACTATTACACACCCAACAGGGATGATCACGTGACCTGTCTAAAAATGAACCGTTTTCTCAAAACTGATTGAATCATACTTTATATAAAAAATGCATAACTTTTTTATAATCGACGAAATTCTGATTCGAGTACCAAATAGTATAATTTAATAAATCATGAAATAGAATTAAAATTAAAATTAAAATAAGTTTTCTTGCTGAAAACTGGAACATTTTTTTGCTATTCTATGATATTTTTAACAAATAAAATATAGTTTTAACTGTATTGTAGAACTATTTATATGTATTGACAGATGATTACAGCACATCATTGATATAGTAAGCTGGTAGCGATATTGCTTAATTAAACGCTACAGTTGTTTAATAATCCCCAAAATTATACTCTATTTGTATATAATATTGATTTTCTCGCCAGCATGATGAAAATGAAGGAAGCCGGAATGACGGACAACTGGCTACGTCAGACCTGGAAACCAATCAGCAACGACGTCCAGTCCTGCGACACAGCTGTCACTCAGGAAGGAGACCCAATCTCTGTCAGAGAAGTAGGAGGGACACTCATACTGACAGCTGCCCTCTACGTATGTGGCGTTCTCTTCCTCAGTCTGGAGCTCATCTGGTCCCGGGTTTTCAGGTTCTCGCCGATTAGTTTTCCGGGCTACTAACTCTACAGTATTAAAAGACAAGGAAGGAACGTGACTGGGCATTTCTTTTGGATGATGAGATACTATTTGTTTATTCCAGACTTGATATTTGACTTGGTGTTTATTTGAAATATACCTACACAGTGTTTCAAATTTTACTTCTGAAATATTCGGCAATACGCACTCAAACATGTCTTCAAGAACATCAGATCACTTGTCTAATTTTTTCATTAGATATACAATTTTATTTTTGGGTAACATTAACTAAGAAGAATGTCTATTCAAATCATGAATATTGTCATACTTATATATTCTTGGTAAAATTGTTATTTCGTTTATAATTTGTTTCTGTACTGGGTATTTCAGCTAACGATTATGTTGACTACTTGAATATTGTAATGTTTAATACCTTTGTTTATATCTTGTGCTCCATGTAATTTATCAATGCTCATTGTATGTATCTGATTCAGTTTTATTCAGTGGTATTCTCGTATTCTGTGCTACAGCGTGCTATTTTAATAAGAATGCCTTTAATGCTTAGTATTTGGATGTTGTTCATCTATAATAAATATTATTTTTTCATTTCTTTAATCATCTAAGCTGATATAATGAATAATATGTGATATTTATCCACAATATTATGTCTCCATTGTGGCTAAACATCACATGTTATTGATTTATCTTAATTCTCAATATAATTATTGTGATATGAACTTTCCAGAATTGCTTGTAAGTCTTCCTTGCCAATCACCGAGCTCTGGTGGTCAAGCGGTTATAGTGTTGGCACTGTATTCCTGAGGACCCCGGTTCGATACTCTGAGTGTCACTGATGAGCTCCGGTGGTCAAGCGGTTATAGTGCTCGCATTGTATTATTGACGATTCCGGTTCGATTATACTCTGCATGTCACTGATGAGCTCAATAAATAGCGAAACGCGTCTGGCATTTGGGTATGCGGTGATTGACAAAATTATTTAATTACAACATATTATAATGGATACAGTGCATATTTTTCAAATATGTGAAGATAGTTATTGTTGCATACTTTTTTACAGTATGTATTTGTAAACATGTATGACATACACTGAATGTACGAATGTTTATTGATATTGATCATCATGTAATACGCTTTTGTATGCTTGTATGACAGTTTCATTGAATAAAACATGCTGCATTGACATTCCATGGGTGGACGAATTGCGCAATATACGGTTTCGATGAAGTGAGCAAAATACTTTGAAAATGCTGCATTTCTCGTTTTAAATGTGCTTTATCCTTTTTAATTTCATTAATGTTAAAGTATATCAAATATGTGTCTCAGTTTCAACCGAATTAATAGCTGCTCCTCCCATTTCTGACAACGAAAGCAAACTGATGCAGAAATGGGAGTATATTTGTGGAGAATAGAGATATGCATGCAATGTGTTTGTATGAACGGCTCAACGTTTAACTCGAAAATAAAAGAATTATTTCAGAAGCGTACATGTCACAAAAATTTTCCTTGTAATATGCTCACTTTACATATATTTTAATTGCAAACAAGTCGAAACTAACATCATGAAGTTTTGTAGTCAATTTTTTAAAGTAATTAAATAATAAATTTAGAAATAAATTGTCATTTTTAGGATCAATTTTAGCTTTTTATTAATGTTATACAATTATTTTTTACACGTTTTGGTATACTTGCATTTACGTACGTTATATAATAAGCCTAAAAGTCATAGCAGCTTTCTGTGCAAATATTACAGAACAGCAATGAAAACATAAGAATTAACCAACATTTAATAAATAAAAAATTAGTTCTCTAAAATAATGCAAAAAGGTAATTCAATATTCAACTCTTTCAATGGTTCATCAAATTAAAGGTTTGCCAACAATGAATGAATATCAGAGAGCAATTATGTGATAAAAACACGAACAATTGGTTTGTGCAGAGCTAGAAATTAGCAAGTGCGAAATATACTTAAAAGAAGGAAATGTTGAAAATATGTTACATTTAACTCGTATATTTGACAGGGTTACTGACGATTGAAGAGAGAAAATAGTCATCTGATATGTTTAACATTATTGTAGAGTAGAAAAACTTTTATAGTACAAAATAATGATATATAGGTAAAGTCAATTAAAAGCACTGGCTGTTGATGATGGTAGTTTATTATCGCAAATTTTCGAGAGAAACTCTCCTTATCAAGCGTGAGT